>APFE030201652.1:357169-388273 GCA_000404065.3 Pinus taeda
GGTTGGACTCTTATGGGAGAAAGTTTCATTGTATATTGTACATCTATCTTTGCAATTTAAAGAGGAAGAAGGCCAGGGTTTTGCAGACATCATTGTGGATTCTTGTGGATTGTTGTGTTGATGGTGTGTTCTCTACATGTTCTTGTAAGTTTGTTTATGTATTCCACATCTCTCTTTTGCTTCTATTTGGACAGATGAAGTGATAAAGTTTGAAATCATGCTTTGACATGCTCAGCTTTTTAGTTTGTTCAAAATTTATGTTTTATACTGTTTAGAGAGGACTCAAATGGTTGTTTGCCCTCTTTAGCTCCTTCTCTATCATCCCTGATCATCCATCTCAGATTAAGGCATCAACACTCACTCCTACCTTGCCCCAAAGATCCCCCTGCAAAAACTGTGCTCAATCCCCGTACCCTGAATTGCACTCCCTCCAAATTTCCACCAAAAGACCAAAAATCTTTAAGTCAACCCCCCCTTATCAATTTACTAGCCTAATATCTTTGATCCTAATTGGTCAGCTTATCATATTGAAAGATCTACCGAATCTGACCCGAGAGAGCCTTCTCATACCTCGTAGGGCTAGCTACGAGGTGAAATGGTTTGATGTAGCCTTGAGAGTTTGTCTATCTCAGCCTAGGTGAATTCCAAGCGCTAACACCTTACATGATACAGGTTACCCACTTTATTTATTACTATGGCCCATCCCATGATTACATTATTCCCTTGGGTACCTCCCTCTGTACCCCACTATCCCCCTAGGTATACTACACTATCAAACAAACTTTTCATCTTGTTTTGATATTGACGATTTTTTTACTCAACTTGATCTCTATCTTCATTTAATTCTATAATCTGATTTATTCTTCTAGAAAAAACAACACCCTCTTCATTTGACTCTTGTAAAAACTTCATGACAGGAAAGGATATTTGTGTAGGAAAAATGGCCTCAGTGCCATAGACAAGCTAAAAAGGGGATCTACCTATTGATATTTTTGGTGAAATTTTGTTGGCCCAAACTGCATACTAGAGATGATTGTCCTAGTTTCTCTTATGATTTGCAAGTACCTTTTTTATCACTTTTACCAAACTCCTATTAGACAACTCTACCAATCCATTCCCTTGAGGGTAGTATTGAGTAGAATTATGCAATAAAATCTTATATTTCTGGAAAAATTCTATCATTTTAACACTACTAAATGCCTATGCATTATCTGTGACTATCTGTTGAGGAAAACCAAATCTCGATAATATATTTTCCTCAATAAATTTAATGAAAATGATATCTGTATAATTTTTTACTGGGATAGATTCTACCCACTTTGTAAAGTAATTTGTGGTAGTTAAGATCCATCTGTGTTGATTGTTGGATGTTGCATGTATCTCTCCAATGAAATCTAGTCCCCATTGTAAAAATGGCGCCTCAATCAAAATTGGAACAAGGGGGAGTGTTGCTAATCTTTGCTTGCTAACAAAAATCTAACATGGAATGCAGCTTCTAACTTTTGCCCCAACCTGTGAAAACATTTGGGCCAATAGAAACATGTTATTAAAATCTTGTGTGTTGTTTCTCTCCAAGCATAATGACCCCCACATATTGCTTCATGAAACCGAGCAATAACACCTTCTGTTTCACTCTCAGTGAAGCATAAACGTAAGATATTTAATAGATCTTTCCAATATAGGTTGGCATTGATGATAGAATACTTCATAACCTTTAATCTAAGAGTTTTGCATCGATTTTTTGTGAAATAGGAAGGGTACTCAAAATCATGAAGAAAGTGTACAATATCAGCATACCATTCAAATAACAGGAACTTTTCCTCAATATGAAGTGGAAGAGGAGTTGAGTCTGTAGATGAAGAAGGTTCTTATGGATTCTTCTCTCCTGATCTTGGAGAAGGTTCTTATGGATTCTTCTCTCCTGATCTTGGGGAAGGTTCTTGTGGATTCTTCTCTACTGATCTTGGAGAAGGTTCTTGTGGATTCTTCTCTCCTGATACCTCATGACAGTGCTTATTCCCATAACTTTATAGTTAGATTCAACTAACAACTTGGCTAAACCTTGTCCTTTTACCAACTTAGTAGATTTGATGTTTAGATCAAATTCAAGAATTTTAGCTATCCATCTCCCTCTCCTACCATCTATCTCAGGTTTGGTCAAAATAGTTTTGCCAACATTATTTGGGACATGGGTATCAATAAGGGAATGAAGGACATAAGTTCTGAAAGCTTTTAGAGCTTGTATAAGGGCATAGGCTTGTTTTTCAATGATGTCATATTTTAACTCTACATCTCTCATAACTTTACTAGAAAAGGAAATTAGCTGGTCATCTTGGTTATCATTCTTTTGTAGTAAAACAACAGCTAAAGTGGTGTCAGAGACAAAAGAGAAAATGCTAAAGGGCTTGTATAATCTGGACTAGCTAGTACTAGGGCTTCAGAAATAGCCTTTTTGATTTATGTAAATGCATATCTAGCCTACACTTTCCATTTAACCTCATGATCTTTCTTCAACATATCAGTAATCTTTAATAATCTCAACATCGTTTGGTATAAATCTTCTTAGAAAATTAATCTTTCCTAAAAAGGTTTGTATTTCTTTGATATTTCTGGGTATACTAATTAACTCAATGGTTGAGACTCGTTTTGGATCAATTACCACTCCTTCTTTTGAGATGATGTGACCGAGAAACTTTCCTTCCTTTATGGAAAAAAAAGATTTATGTGGGTTGAGAGAAATTCTAAATTTTGTGCATTATCAAAAAACTTTCTCAAGTGCTTTAAGTGATTTTCACCAGAGTTTGAAAACACATTTAGATCATCAACATAAATAGCAATAAACTTATTAATTTTACCAACCAAAAGCGAAATCCATTGCTCTTTCAAATGTTGCTCCTACATTGGTTAGGCCAAATGGCATCCTAGCATAGATAACTGTACCCCAGGGAGTTGTGAATGTTGTCTTTTCTCTATCTTCTGGACTTACCAAAATCTGGTTGTATCCAGAAAAACCATCTGGCATGGATTTTCTATTAGAGCCTGAAACTCTTTGGAGTAATTGATCCATTTTAGGCAATGGATAATTGTCTTTTAAGGATAATTTGTTCAGATTTCTAAAATCCACAGTCTAATTTCACCATTTTTCTTTCTTACAAGAACTAAATTTGCAATCCACTCAGATATCTAAGAGGAACAATAATCTTGGCATCCAACATTTACTTTAGTTCTTTTTCAATGGTTGGAAGAAAAATTGGATTTATTCTCCTTAATTTATGTTGGAATGGTTTGGCTTTTGGTTTTAAAGAGATCTTATGCTCAATGACATTTGTGTCATAATTTTTTAGCTCTTCATAGGACTAGGAAAAGACATCTTTATAATGCTTTAAAATATTGATATACTTGTCCTTTATGTCATTAGGTAATGATGCTGGAATTTTGACATTCTTGATTTCTTCATGAGTTCCAATGTTACAGTCTTCTATATCCTTTTGTTGTGTATGAAATAACAAAGTTTTTAGAACATCATTATTGTCAAAAAAAAAATCAAGAGATATTAGACCTTGGTAATGTAATTATTTGGAAATTGGAGGATATTATGATTAGTTGTCTTATTATTCAATTGTGAAGTTTCATTTTCATGAGTTGACTTATGATCAATAATTTGTCCTTCCTCAATTTGTAAGGCTGAAAATTCATCAATTTCCTGCAGGAAAACCTTCAATTGTTTATCATCTTCAAACACTTGCCAGTGTTTAATATTGTCAGGGATTGAAGGCCTATATTTTACCTGAATTTGATATTGTAGTTGCATTGGATCAAGAATTTTAAAGGAGCTAGCATACACTGCTAAGGAGTCTGCATAAATGTTTTCATTTCTTGGGATTGTTGTAATGTTGAAAGCTAGAAAATAGTTCTCTACAGAATACCATACCTCATTTCGGTAAAATCTAAGCCTAGGATGTTTTACTTGACATAGATTTCTTACTTGTTTTACAATCAATTCTAAGTCATTGAAAACACTTAAGTTTTGAATTTTTAGATTTTTAGCTAACTCAAGGCCTAAAAGTAAAGCTCCATATTCTGTTACATTATTGGTAACATAGAAGTCTAACTTAAAGGGTTGGGTTATGTTTTCTTTATATGAATAAATTAATACAATTCATGCTCCTGCCCCATCTTTAGGAAAATCGCCATCAAAGTATAACTTCCACACATCAATTTTCATACATTTAGGTTTATTCACAATCTTCTCAATGCTAAGTTAGGAATTTTGGAGATCATTAGATGATAATGTGAAACATCCAAAATCCTTATCAACAACATAAATTAGATGATTTATTGATTGATCATCCTTACAAAAAATATTAATGAATCTTACCTCTTTGTATAACCTAAGATGTTCACCCTGATATACATGAATAGCAGCATAAGACATATTCATCTATAGATTTCCCCTTAATTTGGCACAACATGATCTAGATAACAACATTCCAAATTTGGGAGGGATATCTGTGACTACAATGTCTAGCACTACACTATTTACAAGGATTTGTGCTAAAGTTACAACTAAGTCTTTGATCATTCCAAGACAAGGAACTTTCTTGGAGTCAAACATAAACAAATCATGGTAAGGTCTAGTAATTTGCAACTACTTTGGGCATCAAAATGTGAGAGGTCCCAGATTCTAACATATAGTTATATAGAATAAAATCATGAACTTTTAGGGTAAGATAAAAGGGAGGAACATTCTCATCAATCATGTCAAAACTAGGACCAAAAACCACTGAAGTTTTTCATCCTACAAACTGATCATGTCCCCTTTAGCATCTATACTTGAGGATTAGATCCACTTTGATAGTTGAGTTTTATATCTCGGGTTTTTAGAGAGTTCAGACAGTGGAACATGGATTTTGACTCTCTCTAACTCTTTCTCTACATTAAAAGTTGTTAAAACAATCTTTTCAAATGTATTATGCTCATTGGGTTGATTTAATGGTTGAATCATAGTTGTTTGGGTTTCAACAGTTTTTACTATAGGCTCATTTATTGTGACATTCTTAGATGGCTTACCGGGGCCTAGTCTAGGCCTTAAATCATACCTTTTGTTTAATTATGCTATTATAAACTATGAGAAGGCTTCATCTTTAGAAACCTGAGAAGTTTCTTGATTTTGAATTAAAGCTTGATCATTGGAAACTAGAATTATAGAATTATGTTGTGATGGATCATTGAAATAATTTATATCGTTGGTAACTAATGGTCCGACTTCTTCGAGTTCTTTATCATCAATCATCAATGGTGGTTGAATTTTTTGATCAGGGTTGGGTCTTTGTAAGAGCTGGGGTTGAAAAGGTATTTTATATTATGCTTGAGGTCTGTTTGATGTTTGTTGAAAAACTCTAGGTTGTGTTTGTAATAGATTTAGCCTACAAAAATATGATAAAGAAAATATACCCAAGAAATAACAAGATCTAAATATAGAAATGCTTCTTTATTAATCAAAACCATTAAGGTAGGAAAACACCATACATTCACTCCTTAAGGAAGGATAACACTCCACAAGCCATATGCTTGTCCATACAATAATCTTGACATCTCTTAATGGGGAGTCTCTAGCCTCTATATATGATTCATACATACAATACCATGGGTCATTACCATGGTTCTCTCAATACCATATATCTAATACCATGGGCTTACCTTATAACTATGACCCATCACATTATTACATTATTCCCTTGGGTACCTCCCTCTGTACCCCATACTATCTCCCCTAGGTATACTACATTCCACCACCCTTAAACATGTTTCGTCCCCAAAACATAAGAAGAACACAAATAATAAGATCTACTCAAAAGAGTAGTCCACTGGTACCATGCATGTGCATCAAGCCATCCAAGAGAAAGATGAACCCTCGATCTAGCTAGTGCCTCGCTCGCTTGAGATGGTAGTTGATCCTGATGGTTCCTTTATGTTGATGAGTTGTGGGTGGATTGTCGCACTTCTTTATCTGTCATGCAGGATTTGTTGTTCTTGTTGCTGATTTGTTGCCACCTTGTTGGTTGTTTTTTTGCTGGGTGATGTGGGTGATGATATGCTGAAGTTTTAACCAATGGTGTATCTTGCTTTAATTCACCACCTAATTGAGTTTGATGGGTAGCTGGTACATGTTGTGGAGTCTGCTGTTGCTTCTTATCTTCCAGTATTACTTCAACCACTGATTCCTCATCTGATGTGTTAATCCCTGGAACATCTTCTGCTTTGGCCTCCTCGGACTCTACCTGTTTATTGATGGAAATATCCTGTAATGTAATTTTCTTCTTTTTATACAAGAGCTTTAGGAATTTCTTCCACACATTAATATTGATAGTACCAACAAATTACATCCAAGGGTATCCCAAGACAACATCCACATTATCCATATTTGAAGCATAAAAATTAGAATGCAATACATATTTATCCATAGAAATCTTCAAATCTTTATAAATTTGAACATCCTCATTATCAACCTGTGTGTTTTCCATGTTTTTTGCTGGAACTTGCAATTTTTTTGCCAAATTAACATTTATGATATTTTTCTTGCAACTAGGATTTATAGACACAATGATATTCTCCTTCTAAATATATTCATGAACTTGTAATAAGGAGATACCAATAGAAAATAACTTCTTACATGTCTCATTCCCCTGTTTTCTAGCATGAGACCATTTGTCCAAAATGAATTTTTCAAATTCTTCATCTGAAAGTTTGGACAACTTGCTGTCAAGTGAGTTGCACCATATGGCAACCTCATCTTTCATACTAAGCCATAATAAACCTTTCCAATATTTTGTCCATAATGACTTTTCTCTTTCTATGAATTCTTCAATAGTAGGACCATTATCTTTCCTTGTAAAATATTTCTTGCTAGAAGCCATGAAGAGGGTTTTGAAAAAATCATTTAATTGGCAAAAATTTGAAATGGCCACAGTTCAGTCAATATTGCTCAGAATCCTTATTATGACATGTTTTCGTAAATGGAACAACCATTCTTCATCTTCCCATATTATAGAAATCCCGATCGAGGCACTCTGGTATTTCAGATTCGCGTTGCAATTGTCCTGCCACCACAAAAAATTCTGAAAAAAAGAGATGATTTTAAATCAACAATATATTCCTCATCTAGACTTCGATTCGACTGATTATTTTTTTGAAATTGGGTAATTTTTCAAGAATATCGCATATCTATAATTATTTTCTCAAAATTCTCCACAAAAACAAAAAAAATTAACTGGAGATCTGCCATCCACGAATTTTTGTCAAAACATTTCTACAACACAGCTGATTTTTAAATCAACGATTTCTCCCTCATCCGGACTCTGATTCATTCGATTGTTTTTTTTGAAATTGGGTATATTTTCACAAATAATCCATATATTTAATTTGTTTTTGCAAATTTTTCTCCCAAAGTTTCATATCTGATCTGCAAAGTCGCCCCCCCAAAAAATTCTGCAAAAAAATAAAATAAAATATCTCTTTGCTTGCCCAAGAAATTGCTCTGATACCACTTGCAATCGAATTGACCTGCAAATATATGATAAAGAAAATATACCCAGAAATAACAAGAGATAAATAGATAAAATTTTCTTTATTAATATCAAAACCCTTAAGGTAGGGCAACGCCATACAATCCCTCCTTAAGGAAGGAGAACATTCCACAAGCCATATGCTTGTTCATACAATATTCCTTGACATATCTCAATGGGGAGTCTTTAGCCTCTATATAAGATTCATACATACAATACCATGGTTCTCTCAATACCATCCATCTAATACCATGGGATTATCACATTATTGCTAACTACTTGTGGTCCCTTACATGATGTGGGTTAACCACTTTATTTATTAACTATGGTCCATCCCATTATTACATTATTCCCTTGGGTACCTCCCCATATACCCCATATTATCCCCCTTAGGTATACTACAATGTTTCAATCTTTGAAATCTTATTTGAAATATTTCTAAGTAAGGAAGTGATTTCATTAATTTTGTGATCCTCACTCTTAATTTTAGAAGAAGAAGCCCCTTCCTCCCTAGCTTTCATTTTCCTTTCAACTTTTTCAGCCTTTTCTTTGAGTTTGGATGAGGTTGATCTATTAGCCTCAACCTCAATAGCATTAGTTTGCATGTCAGTCAGGTTTACATATGTTCTTTCTCTAACCATAGCTGCAAAGTCGTCATCAAATCCTTTAGAGAACCTAACCTTGGTAGCAACTACTGGTGGTTTCGAGTCTGGTGGCATTTTATTGTAAATTTTATTAAATCGTTTTATAAAATCAGCCACAAGTTCACTAGGATTTATTTTTAGGTTATCAAATTTAGTCAAATGGTAAACCAGATCCTTTTTAACTCCCCTTTGGTTTTTAGAAATGGTAATTAATTCATTCCAAGAAGGGATAGAATTAGCTCGCAATTGTCCAAACCAAATCCTAACATTGTCTTCAAGAGATTAAACAAAAAATTTCATGTAGACATATTCATGCTCTATATTCATATTATGAACAAAGTCTAAGAAAGTTTTCAGATGATCCTCAACAGACAAACCAATTCACCATTGAATCTAGGTAAGTGCTTTAGATATCCATCTTGGAAATTATTTTTCTAATTAGGAAGGACTAATGTTGCATAACAGCTTGAATAATAGGTCAAAAACCATCCATTTGATTAGATGAAGATGAGGAGGATGAATATGAATTTTGAGAAGATGAAGATGGTGAAGGGGATGAGGATGAGCTTTTAGGAGTTGTAGGAGGTGAAGATGAGTTAGAAGAATTTCTTGGAGTTTTTGTTTTTGTTGGTGTTTGTATGACTAACTTCTGTTCTTCTGGACCAAACTTTCCTTCACTGTCAAACAAAGGATTTGTGTAAACAGAAATGTTGTCCTCAAAACTAACAGAAGTAGATGGGTAAGAGTGAATTATTAAATAAATAAAATCACTAGGCTTTAATTATGGTAAATCTAGGCCTAGTTTTGTTTCTAATTTATGGGATACAAAAAGGGTTTCAAGAATCTAGTAAGATTCTAACTGATAAACTAGAAGAGTTGACTACAAATCAAATCCTTTAGATAGTACATCTAACACTTTTGGTGGTAGATCTGATAATTCAGGAGGGATTGGGACAACTGTAAAAGGATCAATTTCAGAAACAATTTCAGATGGATGTATAATAGAAGCAGAAGTAGAGGCTTCTAGACTTTGTCTTGCAAAGGCAATTCTTACCAGTCTCTTAGGATCTGATAATGGAGAATAAAGTTGTGGATCTGAGAGAGATCTAGTGTGTCTACATGAAGCCAATTTATTTTTGTGGAATCACCAGGTGAATGATTTTAACCTACTAACCTTTTATTCACCGTTAAAATGTAATCTTAATCATCATCCCATGAAAAAATTAATTCAAGATTTTTCGTTCCTCGACAACGACATCAGTCTGATGTTGTACCTTTGAGATAATTCTAGGTTAGGAGTTATGCCAGAGCATCTATAATGTTTTGTTGGTTTTTAAAGTTTTTAGATGACCAAATCTCTAAACTATTTAAACAGGTGCAATTATTAATGACTTATAATTTATTAGAAGGGTTGATTCATATATAGTGGATGTGTGTAAAATACTTTTACATCCAAATAATATATGTTTGAAACTAAAGGGAAGATGACAATTTAGTGATGTAGAGGAGTTAAATCAAACATACAGTTTAATTAACTAATCTTTGTAGAGAATTATAACTTCACGAGGGATTTCAGATAAATTGAAACTCAATATTATCATACCCAGTATTCCAACAAACTTCAAGCATATGCAAATTAAAGCAAAGTGAAAATATAATAACAAAGAAGAACTTACAAGAACACAAGCTATTTTTAAATGATTCCAAAATCCTTTTATTATTTCATAAATAACTTTGAAGGATACAAGTCTGCTCATAAGTCTATCACAATGGTTCAACCATTTCTAGTTTCTATTCGAAGTATTTATAGAAACCTTTACATTTCAGATCAGATTTAAAAGAAATACATTTACAAAATAATATATGTTTAAAAGATATATATTTGTAGGAGAAAAAGGAAAATCTGCTAAAGTTTGTTGCGTTGTTGAGGCTATGTAAGAGTCTAGTGCTAACTGTTGCTACTTTGCTGGAAATGTTGTTCCTTTAGTTATTCTTCATTCGATCAATTCTAGGAACTAGTCCCACCTTTCTTCACTTGGGATAGAAAAGCTAACCATATTTCTAAATCTTTCATCCACCCCTATGTAAGTGTCAAAAGTTGGTTTATTTACAAAAATGTGGTGGACCTCGTGTTGGATATTTAAATCAAATTGTATTCCCTGTATGAGTGATTCCCCACTGATCATTCCTCTAGATTTTGTAAATTTGGAAGTATCAACACCTATGTTGCAAAGTTGTTCCTGATAGTTCTCTAATGGGACCAATCGGCCATTAGAATTCCTGAGAGTAGGCAAGCCTTTTTCCTGCAGCAATGTAAATTTCCTGTTAAACCTTCTGACTTGCAACTCAAGATCTTTGTGTTTATTTTCCAATTGTATCATCAAATTCTTCTTGGTCAATATCCTCTTGACCTCCATGACTGTTCTTGTTCTGTCTGGGATGTTCAAGTCTTCTAGTTCATCTTGGTTTTGGAATTCAGCAACTTGATGATATTTTGTGCCTCTTGTGGCTTATGGTCCAAATATACCTTTGTATTTTCTATTGTTGCCTTAACTCTGTGCACACTGCACAAGTTCTTCTTGTTAAAAAATGATTTGTATTGAAGGCCACATGTCTATTATGTGGCATTTATTTTTTTCCAAATAATGTTCTTAGCTTCTTCTAACATTTGAATTACAAAGGATTGGTCTTCATACTTTTGTAGCTACTGCATGAGTTTGTAGTTTTTTTGAAGTTCTGACAAATATGCATTGTCAGTTTTAAGTTTACTCTCCTCCATCTTAGCCAATTTTGCTGACAATTTTTCTTTTTCTGATTGAACTGCTAATAATTGATCTAGGGCTCTGGTAAGTTCCTCTTTAGATTCTGAAACTGTAGTTCTTGTTGAAGTTTTTTCCACTATACCCGTGCCTGATGAAGATACTCCTGCTTCATCCCACTATTCTTTCTCTTTCAACAGTGCTTCCATGCCCTGCTCCATCTTTTGTATATGTGCATTTTTTTCAATTACTATAGTAAATATTTTTTCTTTCTCTATTTCTATATTGGAAACCTCTTTAGCTTTAGGATGCTCTATGGAGGGTAGATTGAATTGCTTCCTCAATGCCTAAATGCCTGCTTCTTTGTTTTTAATGAGCTCTTTTGTTGTTTTGATATCCTTAGGATTATGTCTTATATTTATAATCAAATATTCTAGGGATTTGATTATGTTATCCTTAGAAAATGATCACATCTTTTCAATTTTCAGCTGATAATTCATGTTATTTAAAGATGA
Source organism: Pinus taeda (assembly GCA_000404065.3). Classification (NCBI taxonomy): domain Eukaryota; kingdom Viridiplantae; phylum Streptophyta; class Pinopsida; order Pinales; family Pinaceae; genus Pinus; species Pinus taeda. The sequence continues at coordinate 368,653 of APFE030201652.1, forward strand.
CTGTAATTTAGAAATAATCATTGCTGAACTAGTGAATGACGAAAAAATCAACTCCCTTGTTTTTTTATGTAAATTGATTTGATCGATTTCATGTATTTTCTTGGTATAAATTGAAAATATGGAGGGATTGTAGTCTTCAACACTCTTGGGGGCTGGCACTAGCGGTTCCATGAAAGCCATCCATAAATTTCCATTTTTTGAATCAAATGCAGAAAGTAGTATGTGTTGAGTTTTAGTTGTTTACTTCCAAAACTCAAAGTAGGTGGAAGCTTTCAAAGCTTCATTTTTTAATTTTATTTCCCTATACCTTGAGAAGATACTTCATTGAGTAGAAACTTGTGAACTGGATGACACTGGAGATTGGATCGTTGCTTCTACAATAGGTGATTGTATTATTTCTTCTACTTGAGTAGAAGGAATAATAGGGGTGCCTGATAAAATCACTATGGTTGGCTGCTTTGTGTCCTCTTCCTCTGGGGTCTTCCAAACTGTAGGCGCATCATCCTTCTGCATCCATGCCAGTCCTCAAAGTTTTCTTGATGTGTACCCCACCATCGTGCGGGTGTTGCGCGCAGTGCCCATTTCAAGGCATTGAACAGTTGTTGTTCCGGTACTGTGTTCTCAAATTTGCTCAAGAATTCATCCATCGTTGTCAATCCATCATATGTTGGCAGCTCTCATGCCTCTGTTTTCACTCAACGCAGTGATCTAATCATCATGTTGCAATTCACCATTGTCATTTCATGGAACCGATTTTGCTAGCGCTCTACTTCTTTGTCTGAATCTCAAGTGCAGGAGCTTTCACACTCCCACAAGATCCTCCCATCTATAGTCAGATTCACCCAATCCTGGTTTCGCGTAGTTATCTTGTAAATATAATCAATATCATCGTTGCTTTCATCATCACGCATCAGTTTAGTGTAGCGCGCTTCTTCAGCTGGGTCCAGTGGGACTACTACGCGTAGCGACTTTTTCTCGAAGATAATTTTGCGCTTCTTCAGATTGATGGCTCCATTCATATCGGTGGCCTAGTCTATTCCTAAAATGCGGGATAGGGGTTTTTGTCATCGACAATCTCTATCACTTCAAAATTTATCTGTGTGCTCGCGCCTTTAATATTAATTGTTACCCCTTGCAACCTTCCCATGGGAAAAATATTATGTTGGTTCACCATTCATAATTGAATAGGGGACCACTGTGACGTGGGACTACCCATGTGTTCCCATGTTTTCTTTGGTAATACATTTGTGTCCAAACCCAGATCTAGGATTTCCTAATCCATTTCATATTCCCCAATCTATTCAGTCAACCTCATTTCTCTTCCAGTGCACAATGCATGCTTCCCTAATTTCCAAATGACGCGTGATTCCCCTGACCTCACGCACCTGGTGATCAATTCCTGTAGTCATTTAACCACCTTGTTGTCATGCAGCAGTTTCATGCATGTCTCCAAAAAGGTAGTAAGCATTGAAGGATCCATTCCTAGCTCTGGTTGATCCTTACTACCTAAAGTGGAGGCCTCCACGAAGCTCTTCTTAGCTTCCATGAATATCTCCTTTATGAATTCTAAGTCAAACTCGGGTTCCTTTGCAGGAGCCTTGCAAATCCATGTGCTTTCCTCTCACTGCTTTCCCTTATCCTCTCCCATGGTCGCACCACTTCTGAGCATCATGTTTACATTTGGGTCCTCTTCGCACAATTCAGACCTCATCATTTGTATATTCTGAGTCGGGGGAGGCTGGAATACCCCTTTTTCACACATCTTTGTGATCAACGTAGGACAATCTATTGTTTCACGATCAAACTAAGCACAATACATACAGGATATCCTCATCGGGTTGGTACAGTCACAGGCATAGTGCCCTGGTCCTCCGCAATTGTAACAAATTAACTATCCACAACCCCTTCTTGGTCCCATTCCACCCCTTCCTCGACCTTGCCCTTGAAATCCAGCGCACACCATCCCCGCATCTGGGTTGAGGGCTCGCATTTTGGTTTACATTCTATAGGCTGGGGTTTGATCCATCATTTGCTCGTAACTGTGGCAAGTGCACTCATTGTGGCCTACTGACCTGCAGAAATTACAAAACAATTGCTAGGGTGTTTGTGTATATTTCTGCAGCAAATGACAATTGTTCATCATGTCCTTCCCTCCTATCTAATAGATCGTGCACCATAAAGCAGGTGCCGCGCTTGGCCCTACCTATGTCTCCAGCCTCAATGGCATTGGCCCTCCTCCTGCCAAGTAGTTCGCAAACACTAGACATTGATCCTTGTCATGACCCTCGGCTTTGCATTTTATGCACCATACTTCCCCGCGCACCTCTAGCCAAGTTGTCCTGTCCTGTTTCAAAATTTGCAATCTCATTGCCATCTCCAAGGTCTTGTATAGGGGTCTCATGCAATCTCATTGCCATCTCCAACACTTCGGCCTGGGTCAAAAGTTTCTGTTGTGACAGTGTCGTCCTGAAGTGTGGTGTCAGAGATGCTACAAACCATGCACGATGTTGCACATTCGTTAGCATCATATTGGCCTCACAGATCATACTCTTCATCCTGTGGTCCAAATCCCAGGGGGTATCGTATGGAAGAATCACGATTTATTTAAACCTGATGATTGCCTATGTCTCTGATTTTGGCCTGCTAAATTCTTTGTTCAACACATTCTGGATCTCTACTATCCTTGCATTTGGGTGGTCGTTAGAGTGCTTGATGTACCACATTGATGAGCAATCCTGCAGTGTGCTCACCAATGTAGCCCTCTTAATGTTGTCGTCTGTGACACCTTGTGCTTCCCATACTGCTCTTACCACGAACCAAAATTGGTTTGGATCCTCATTCCGTACTCCTCTGAGTATTGGTAGTTTGATCGCGCTCACCATACTAAACCATGGAGGTAGTGGAGGTGGAGTGGGTGGAGATGGAGGTAAAGGAGGTGAAGTGGGTGGCAGTGTGGGTGGTAACCGTGGAATCCACTACCTTATCAAACTGACCGTGCTTCTCGGAGAAACTTTCGCGAGCTCGTCCTTGCTGTCCCATGAGGGTGAAATTAAGGGACTATTTTCTAATTCTTCACTACTTTTGCTTTTGTAGATTCTTCCACTCCGCGTAGTCCCAAACATTAATTTACTCACATAACCTGATTTTCACATAATAACATCTTAATCTAGGTATTCAAACATTTAATATACTTACCTCACGGTCCCTTGAGAAAACATCGCTCTGCCTCGCTGTAACTGACGGTCATGTCCACCGCGAACTTAGTGATAAATCCTCCTATTATTCAGTCGTGCCAGTGGTCCACAGCTCGTGCTATCTTATCTTCTGAGTCTTCCAATCTGCACACTAATTCTAGAGTCCACACTATCAGTTGGTCGAGCCTACACCTTCCTTGGCTGTCGGCTAACTTCACGATCCACTCATACGGTTCAGAAGGAAAGGACGCAAAGAAAATCTCGTGGATTTCTGTATACACGTAATGATCCAACCACTTTTCTGAAATACTTGCGGAGTTCTGTTTTCCAGTGTCGCGAACTCGTGAATCTTCTTGTCCAACCACTCTTCAATTTCCTTATTTATTGGGTTCCAATGGCACGACATCAGACATCCCTTATGCAGATCCTAGTCCCAGCAACGGAACCATTTTTTGGCTTAGTGGGGCCTAACCCAGGTTCATAAGTGATTTAGCCAAGCAAATCCCAGTACTACTGGCCCTTTTGGAATAGTCCACAGAGTGCGCACTGAGGTCTCACCCGGAGTAGTATGGGAGGGTGTTGGAACCAGGTTTCTGCACCCTAGGGATGTCTTGATGAAGTTTCTGGGGGATCGTGGTCTGACCTTGTGCGCTTGTGCTACTCCGCGTAATTGTCTATCCTTCGCAACCTAAGCCACTACCTCCGCGCACCCCCGTAATGGCACGAAGAAAGTACTACCCTGATCTCTATTCTTACTGTGCTATTATATTAGTGCTTAACTTTACTTATGAGGGCCTAATATTCTTATTGCTTCATTCAACATTCAGGTAAGTGCGCCTAATCATAAACAGTATAAATGCATAAAGATAAATAGAAACATAGATGCACAATATTCTGAATCAAACTTATCTTTATTAGTATTTCTTTTCAAGTACAATCCCACTTACAGACCCGACTCCACCCTGTGCACTCAGCTGCAAGGGTCTGCACACTCAACTGCGGACTCTACTAGGCCTCTACGCACTCAGCTGCAGAGCCTCTTCCTACTACTACGACCCAGTAGACTTCAACTTTTCCTCTATTCTCTTACCATGCCTTCGCTATTATATCTATTACCCGCTAAAATTACTGTCTTTACACTTAGCGCCTCACTCTATTTATACAATCCCATGGTCTGCGGACCATGGGTAGGCCAACACAACTTTATATTATTTTACAATTATTAGGGTGGACAACCCTATGACTCATCCTAGACTTTCATGCTCCGGGCCCGCACTTCGCAGAGTCATACAATACAATTGAATAAAACTTGGGCTTTAAGCCCCAAAACCTACTACAGGGGATCCCATGCCCAATAGGCAGTTTCTCCTCTATCTGTCCTGGGGCTGCTCCTATGGCTTTGTGTCCTCTTCCTCTGGAGTTTCATCGTAAATAATTATTATTTGTGACCTAAATAGAGGATTAATTGGAGAATTTGATTTTTGAGTAGATTTAGGGTCCTTCTTCTTCCTTTTAAAAACAATAAACTCTGCATCTGGATTATCAGAATCTATAGGGGACATATGTTCTCTTTCTCTTTTATGCTCCTTCTCTTTGGGAATTGTTGTCTACATTGATGATAGGATGACAAGTTGTTCTTCAGCTTCCTGTAGAGTACCCTTTGTCCATTCCTCCTGGTTGGCATATTGTTCAATCGCAGGCATTCATGTGTGTTCATAAGAAGTACTTTTCTGTTCCAATCTAAGCTTGGAAATGATGCCCTGAGGATCATAAGACCAAACAAAATTGAGTTTGAATTTCATTTGACTTGAGATTGCATCTATTTCCTTTGCTGCAGCGCTCGTGTTGATGATGTAGAGCCCTATATGATATTTTAATTTGAATTGTGCTTTCTTCTTGTAGGAGAAAAAATGAACTTCGTCCATATTTAACATTTGCATAGGGTACTACAATGTAAAGATCCTAACAGGTACAAAAATTGGCAACTTGTAAGGAGGCAATTTTGGTCCATAAAATCTAATTTCAATGTAGTTTTGTTATAAATACCAATCCCCAGCTTTGGCTTTCTCTGTTAAATGTAAAAATCTCTCATCTCTGGAGAAATTCTTGGGATTTCTAACCAGAGAAGTCCAGTGAATGACTGACCATGGGTTACTGTTAAAAGTGGAAACTAGGGCCAAAATCCATGTGGATCATCTTATTTATGGCAGTTGATATTTTTATTGGGTCCCTCTCATCGAGAGGTGTAGGATTGATCTAAATATCATCCGATTCCGATGAGTATTTATGAAGTTATGAATTTATTTATGTTATGGACAAATTGTTAAGTCAGCCAGCAACTTATGTAGGCTCAAGAAGCCCAAACATCATGTCCATTCAACCTATACATTTTTGGCATAAATAGAAGAGGATTTGATGTCATTTGGTATATACACATTGAGGTGATATCCTCTCCACGTCTTGGGTTTTTGGAGTAGGAGAGAGACACCATGAGAATGTACACTAGCCTATGATGCCCTAGTTCTAATGCACAGCAATACACAGTAAACATGATGCTATATACGCAGCCACGGTAGATGGAAGCCGTTGTGATACATTGCCCTAAGCCGTAGTCAATGTGAGAATCTGCTCCTAAAGAGCCGTAGTCATAACGTTGTTCATGAGAAGACCTTAAATGCAATTCACGGGCAATGACACAACACATCAACAGATATATATATACGCAGGCATACAACGAAGCATGGCAGTATATATTACACACTGTACATGGTTTACATCCACAACAATGCCCTATACTTTACACGCAACTCAATACGTAGTCATTGCAATATCTGATATATCGTTCAAGGTGACACGCAATTCATACGTAGTCATGGTAATATCTGATATGACATTAATGGTGACACGCAGTTCATATGCAGTCATGGAAATACCTTATATGTCGTTGATGGTAACACGCAGTTCATACACAGTCATGGTAATATCTGATATGTCATTCATGGTGAAACGTTGTTCAAGGAAACCTGATACGCTATGGTGAAACCAGATACGTTGTTCAAGGAAAACAAATGCGCTATTCATGGTGAAACCCTATAGCAGTAAGGGTAACAATGAAACTGCAGTCATAAACAGATCCGCATTTCTATATGGAATAAATCTAGGATCTAGATCAACCTCCTCTCGACATACATGTAATAAAAGATGATGCCTTCAAATGGATAAGTCAGCCTTCAATATGACATACATGTAGTAGCCTCAACAAGATGTATTGCAGAGATATGGAAGAATTTTCCATCATAACAAAGATTCTTGACATACATAAAGAAGGAGATTATATCATCACAACATGAGGCAGTCTCATCATACTTCAAGGAAGAGTGATAATGATCATAGTCTAGATCATGACTGAAATTGATCATACATAGATGTGATCTCATAGTCTCGGAAGAATTCAGGGTAGCATGATGATGGATGAGATAACATGATGATGCAAATTAGTATGGGTAGCATGAAGTTGAATGATGATCATGGATATGAAGGGCAGCATGATGATAATCATGATTAGTGCAGCATGGTGCAGTATGCAGTAGTACAACATGAGAACCAAATGCAGCATGATGATAGGTGAAGGAGTCACTTTGGAGAATCAATTGAAGCAAAATGTCTTCAACTGATCTCATCATTATACGAAATGATCTATGCTAGATCTAGAAAAGTTAAAGTGATTGACTTCTATTGTAAATGTACTATTTCTCTCTCTCTATCTCTCTCTCTCTCTCTCTCTCTCTCTCTCTCTCTCTCTCTCTGCTGAACTTTGAAGAACATAAAAGAAGAATTGATCAAGGGTTTCCCCACATTTGTGGGGTTTTGTCCCTGGCTAGCGCCATATCTTGTGTCCTCTTGTCTTGGCTTGTCTTCTACAATTTATATTTATGTTCTATCTGTAGTTTATCTTAATGTTGATGTGATTGCTAACTATGAAAATTTAAATAAATTGCTCTAGCATAGAACATACCTAAAATTAACATGGTATCAGAGCTTAGGTGAAGACAATGCCCAAGCAAGAGTGAAAGAGCAATCACCGAAGCAGAGCATATTATCAGAATGGTGCAGCAAAATTTTCTGATGACCTTCGTAAAGATCACTTCATTGGGAAGTACGGATCTAAGGGTGGAAGAAAAGGCAGATGCCTTGGTTGCAATAAGTTCGGCCATCATACGAAGGAGTGTCCGAATGGCAGAGGCACATCTCTTGATGAAGATAACAATCATTCTAGGGACATCTTCAATGATCAAAGGAATGATTGGTAATGCCGGTCATCAAGGAAATGGTTGATTCTTCAAAGAAAGCAAGGAACCCCGAATCACTTTTATGTACGTGATGGCAAGAAGAACTTGGTGTCCATCTCCGAAATGTAAGTCAAAGGTTTCAGGGTGGCACTCATCGATGGAAAGGTACGTGTTTGGAAATAGAATTTTCAAAAATGTTTCTGAGTTCAGGGTTGTATCAAATTGCAGGAAGTCCATTGCGGACCATGTCCATTATCACAAAGCACCAAAGATCTATGAGTCAGATGGTGATAGGGATGTCTGAATTCAAAAGGAGCATGAAAGTACATGTCTAAGATGCACCGAAGGAAAATATTACAAGGGGATCATTCCCCTCATGTAGCAGGTCCACAGGTTTGGAACAACCCGTGGAGTTTGAGATTCATGAACGGGAATCTCATGTATACAAGTGGAAGAAATCCCTCTATGGCTTGAAGCAAATCACCCTAGGCGTAGTATGAGAGGAAGCTAAGAGTCACTAACCGATCCTAACCACTACTCAAAGATTGTGGATGATAAACCTCTCATACTGGCACCTATGTCTGACAGGTGCAAACCCTCTCATTTATAGGAGAAAAAGGGAGTTGGATTTCGAATGTGGAAAGATAAATTGAAACCTTGTGACTACCTCGAGGATCTTAACTTTCAAGAAGTTATATGGTAGTGATGTCGGACCAGATTTGGGAAATGCCTTTGAGTTTCATAAACTCATTCACGTTGATGTTCTTAGAGAACCTCCGTCCGGACATATGTGTTACAGTTAGCATGGTCAGCTCATATTTGGTTGAGCCTCACTAGATTGGTGCCAAGAATATTCTGAGATATCTTCAGGGCACAATCTCTCATGGATTGAGATACACTGCCGGAAATATGAAACCACATGATTATTTGAATGATCAGTGGGCAGGCAGTGTGGAGGATCACTAGAGAACTTCTCAGTGTTGTTTCTCTTTGGAATCTGCCTCGATATCTTGGATGAGCAGGAAGCAGAAGTTGGTGGCTCTAAGCACTGCCAAGGCAGAATACATTACTGCTAGTATGGCCTCCTGTGAGGCATTCTGGTTGCAAAAGCTCTTTAGTGAGTTGTTTGTACACATGATGAATACCACTATGATTCTCTGTGACAATGAGAGGTGGGATTCAATTATTGAGGAATCCCATATTCAACGATTTCTCCAGCAGATAGACATCAGATACTGCCTTATCTGGGATATGGTAAGTCGATGAGCAAGGAGGCTCCATAGCATTGAGACTGATGTACAGGTCGCTAACATTTTGACAAAGCCCCAGGGAAAGATCAAATCTATGATTTTCCCGTACGACTTGGAGTCGTCGAGAGACCCTTGTAAAAGGGTCCTTCATGTTGCATACATTGAGCTCTGGGAGCTTGCGATTCTTACTGGAACAACATACGGCCACAAGGTGACTCACCCTCCCCTAGTGGTGCACACTGGAACAAGATGATTCGCTCTCTTGTGGGACAAGATGATTCACTCTCTTGTGGGACAGGATGATTCTCTCTCCTGTGTAGCAGGATGATTAGTTCTCCTGTGAGGTCTGGTTGATGTGTTCTCCATGACTATTATGTAGCAAGATGATTTATTCTCCTGTGAGGTCTGGATGATGTGTTCTCCATGACGATTATGTAGCAGGATGATTAGTTATCCTGTGAGGTATGGATGATGTGTTCTCCATGACGATTATGTAGCAGGATGATTAGCTCTCATGTGAGGCCTGGATGATGTGTTCTCCATGGCGATTGTGTAGCAAGATGATTAGCTCTCTTGTGAGGACAAGATTGATTAAGTTCTCCTGTCGAGGCATCCTACCCATGCAATCTGGGACTCATGGGAAGTACCTCTCATCTTATCAATGAGCAGGGAAATGAGGATAGGGACCATAGTAGTACCGATGGACACATCGTTGTATCTACCATACTCCCTATGCTAGGATGACCTTCATTGATCTGGGATCAATAATACTGGTCTGGGACCAGTGGTACGCACTCTGAGACTAACTTGAGGTCAGTGGAGAATGGTATGATACATTCTCGATCAATTCTTCTTCTTCATAATTCAACAGAGCTAAGTTGAGCAGAGCAGAGCTAGCAGAGCTGAGAAGAGCAGAGCCAGCAGAGCTGAGCTGAGCAGAGTAGAACAGAGCCAGCAGAGTAGAGTTGAGCATAGCAAATCTAGCAGAGCTGGGCAGAGCAGTGTAGGGCACTGATGGCAGAGATAGTACAACCGGACATATGGATCAGCGGATGGAGTTCTCCCTAGTTGAGAGGGAGTGTTAAAATTGGAAACTAGGGCCAAACTCCATGTGGATCATCTTATCTATGGCAGCTGATATTTTTATTGGATCCCTCTCATCGAGAGGTGTAGGATTGATCTAAAGATCATCCAATTTCGATGAGTATTTATGAAGTTATGAATTTATTTATGTTATGGACAAATTGTTAAGTCGGCCAGCAACTTATGTAGGCTCAAGAAGCCCAAACGTCATGTCCATTCAACCTATATGTTTTTGGTATAAATAGAAGAGGATTTGATGTCATTTGGTAGATACACATTGAGGTGATCTCCTCCTCTCCACATCTTAGGTTTTTGGAGCAGGAGAGAGACACCATGAGAATGTACACTGGCCTATGATGCCCTAGTTCTAACGCATAGCAATACACAGTAAATGTGATTCTATATACACAGCCATGGTAGATGGAAGCCGCAGTAGAAGGGAGTCATGGTAGATGGAAGCCGCTGTGATACGTTTCCCTAAGCCGCAGTCAACGTGAGAATCTGCTCTTGAAGAGCCGTAGTGATAACGTTGTTCATGAGAAGACCTTAAACGCAATTCACGGGCAATGACACAACGCAACAACAGATATATATATATATATATACGCAGGCATACAATGCAGCATGGAAATATTTGATATATCATTCAAGGTGACACGCAGTTCATACCTAGTCATGGTAATATCTGATATGCCATTAATGGTGACACGTGGCTCATATGTAGTCATGGAAATATCTGATATGTCGTTGATGGTAACATGTAGTTCATACGCAGTCATGGTAATATCTGATATGTCGTTCATGGTGAAACGTTGTTCAAGGAAACTTAATACGCTATGGTGAAACCAGATATGTTGTTCAAGGAAAACAGATGAGCTATTCATGGTGAAACCCTATAGCAGTAAGGGTAACAATGAAGCTGCAAACATAAATGGATCCACATTTCTATATGGGATAAATCTAGGATCTAGATCAGCCTCCTCTCGGCATACCTGTAATAAAAGATGATGCCCTCGGTTGGATAAGTCTGCCTTCACTATGACATACCTGTAGCAGCCTCAACAAGATTTATTGCAGAGCTATGGAAGAAGTTTCCATCATAACTAGGATTCTCAACATACATAAAGAAGGAGACTATATCATCACAACATGAGGCAATCTAATCATACTTCAAGGAAGAGTGATAATGATCATAGTCTAGATCATGACTGAAATTGATCATACATAGATGTGATCTCATAGTCTTGGAAGAACTCAGGGTAGCATGATGATGGATGAGACAACATGATGATGCACATTAGTATGGACAGCATGAAGTTGAATGATGATCATGGATATGAAGGGCAGCATGATGATAATCATGATTAGTGCAGAATGATGCAGTATGCAGTAGTACAGCATGAGAACCAGATGCAGCACGATGATAGGTGAAGGAGTCACCTTGGAGAATCAGTTGAAGTAGAATGTCTTCAACTGATCTCATCATTATACGAAATTATCTATGCTAGATCTAGAAAATTCAAAGTGATTGACTTCTATTGTAAATGTACTATCTCTCTCTCTCCCTTTCTCTGCTGAAATTTGAACATAAAAGAAGAATTGATCAAGGGTTTCCCCACATTGTGGGGTTTGTCCCTGGCTAGTGCCACATCTTGTATCCTCTTGTCTTGGCTTGTCTTCTGCGATTTATATTTATGTTCTATCTACAATTTAGCTTAATGTTGATGTGATTGCTAACTATGAAAATTTAAATAAATTGCTCTAGCATAGAACATACCTAAAATTAACAGTTACCTTCGTTATATGTCTTCTGTAAGGGAATTTAAATTTGTTTGATTGGTAAAATAGCGTAAGTAAACTAGGACTGATTGCTACTTAAAGACACCTTTTGCTTTAAAATTGAGAAACTGAACATGGATTGAATTGGCCAAAAACTGGCAGTAATTAAAAAGGAGGGAGGATTTCTTTCCAACTGCAAAAGTAGATAGAAATCCTAACACTACCTCGTTTACCCATTGATCACTGTGGTATCCAAGCAGTCAGGTTACCATATAAATCACCTGCTTGTACATTTCAAGGAATATTGAGGCTAGATATGGGGGATTGGTCCTAGGTAATTCAGCATTTTTAGGAAGAAAATACTCAAAAATCTGGGCTCTTTGAGGGAATGTCAGTTTGTTATATAATTATGTTAGAGTATCAGTAGAAAGAGGATGATGGGAGGCTTGATATTCAATTTGCAAGGCTTTGTATATACTTTCATGGGAGATAGGAAAATGAATTCATTGTTATGAGAAATGACTTCTCTTTGAGTCGACAAGTATCCTAGGCAGCAACAAACAGAAAACTCAAGAAAGAAGTGAGTCTGGGGGGAACAAAATTGTGGGAGAAAGGATACCCAGACGCTTAACTCATCACTTTTATCTAGGTATTTCTATTTTACCCAGTTATGGAACTCGTAGAGGTCAAATTCAAACAGGGTTTCTACAATCTCGTACATGATATCTATTAAGGGAGCCTTGTCAAAATCTGGTACTGCGGGAATGAGTGGATTTGATTCTATAGCCTTTCCCTTTCCCTTACGGTTTGACATCATGAAAGTACATGAGGGTATATAGAAAAATAATACTAGAGAAAATCCTGACAAAAGAATTCTGAGGAACAGGATTACTGTTGATTGTGCATAGGAAGATTGTAGTTGAAGGCTAGCAGTTTTGGTTTTCTCTTGCAAGATAAAATGGCGAGCAAAAGGAAAAGAATTGATGTCATCAATTTTCCTTATAGCAATTGGATTGGTTTAATAATCGCAGTATTAACGTCTGCAGAGTGAGAGGTTTTATTAGAAAACATATATACAAGTGTGGGAATTTAATGAGATAACGTTCATAAAAATTTCATGATGGATTTTGAGCGTTAATGGATATGTGATGTGGTAGGGCTGACGTGGCAAGATAGGTGGCAAACGCAGAGTGGCAAGGGGCAACTATTGTATGGCGGGGAAGGAGTGGTGAAGGAGAAGATACGTGGTAGGAGGTGAGCGGTAGAAGGATGACAAGTCATTGTTGGGAGAGTGGAGGTGGCATTTCAGGAGGGGGTGTAGGTGGTAAGTAGATTTGGGAGGTAACCCCTCGAAATATCCCTAAGGCTACCACATCTTCATCAGTGGTTTCGGACGAAACTACTCTTAGATCATGCCCCCTCATGTTAATTGTCGAGAGCGCGGGGGGTGTTACAGGTATTTTTGGGCACATCACTCCCAACATTCAGATCAATACTTTTAGGGCTCATCAAACCCTAATTCAATTGTTGCATGCCCTAGAGAAGTCAACTCATTGAAGGCCTCCTTCTATGAAATTTTCATGGTCTGAAGCCCTCCTGAAAATCCTCCTTGGGATACCAGCATAGCCTATGCTTTCAGATAGTGCACTGCATAGTAGGCAGGCCCACTATGGCCTCCACTGCAATGCACTTAGGCCCTCTTTAGCCTGCATTGGGCGAGATTGAGCAAAATTTGCATAGGATTCTGGGAATATTCCTTCATACTAGATGACTCTAAAAGGTTCCCATCTCTTATCCCCTCCTATGAGCTCGAAATTGGATAGGCTAAGGATCCATTAACCTCCTATCCTCTCATCCCTTGCTCTAGGGAAACTAACTCCAAGATTGGAAAGCCATTCAATACCCCCATTTATGACAAAACCACCTCCATTTCCTATAAATTGAGCACTCATCATAGTGATCAAGGGGGCTATAATCTGAAGTTTGTAAATAAATTCTATTGGTTTGAGGATTGAGTTTATGTTAAGTAATGTTATGTTGTTGGAGTGTGTTCTTTTGATGTGGCGAGGGTTGAACTGAAGCTGGAGGAGTGGCACAAAATCGAATTGTATTGGGTGATACTCTTCGTTATACATTAATCAAGAGCTTATTCCTTTTCTCATATGATTTTTCATATCTGTGATGATTATGTGTTTAAATGTATTCGATTCCATTGTTTTATAGTTGATAGTTCATGTATGCTTTGATGTTTCTTGTTTATGTTTCTCTTGATGCAAGTATCTTTTGAGCATATTTAGTTCAAGTGGGAGCGAAGAGAGTGATTCAAAAGAGATTTTGGAAGTCAAAGGCGGCAAGTAGGTTCATCTATCTCATCTATCTTCTATAAGAAAATTTTAAACTACTTTCATTATGTTTTTCTAGGTGTAGTCACCCACCTAGGGAAGATGTGTTTATCTGTAGATGCAAATTCCATGTAACAAATTGGCAACCATACTGGGGAATGAATGTCATTCTTGGTGGCTTACCCTCATCATATTACACCCTAGTAGACTTTTTTTAGCTTTATTGATGTTATTTCAGTCTTCTTGAAGTGCTTTTAGTAAAAAATTGTGCTTGAATGTCCCTTGAATTGACTCTCTGGCACCAGCGCAGTCTTAGTCTTGACACAATGCGTTGCAAAGCAACCCCTGCCTTAGAGACAGTGCATTGCAGCACATTGTCTCCCTCTCTGGCTTGCGTTGAACCCTCTTAAGCTAAAACCCCAACTTTGGTCTGATTTTTCTAAAGTTGCTTCTCTTGTTGTTTGCTGAAAGATCAATGATGTTTGTGGTTCTAAAATCAACTTGTATTTCTCTTCCTAGCCCTACTTTGGCCTTGATTGTTTAGTTTTTCTTAAATGATTTCTTTATCATTATCAATTCATTATCAAAGTTAGCTTATCGTCGATTAATCTTTGCTAAAAAGAAAGTGTCGTAAAAGTATTCATTTATTTCAAAAAGTAATTGTCGTAAAGTCTTCATTCTTATGAAAATATTGATTGATTGTATGTGCATTAGTTTCCTTGTATTCATCTCAACATTAAGGGAATTGAAAAGAAAATTTTGCATTATGCAATTAGAGGTTTTGTGTGTGCTTATAGGAATAGTTTAGGTAAATTGCATTAGATGTGATTTTTGCTCTTTGATTAAACATTCGGATTGCTCTATCCCTTGTAGTTAAGGTTTTCATTATTCAAAATCAAATGAAAAGAATGTTTCTCATTATAGTTGCATTCTAGGAATTTCAAAGACATCACGCGGTGAACCTTGAAAGACAAACTCTTAATCAAGGTCAACTTAAAAGTTATCTCAATTAACCTAATAGAGCATTATCACCTAATGAATAACATTTAGAGGTTCTAGGCTAGAGATGTGTTCCGATGTTGTAAAAAATCACAGCTATTGTTAATTGTCTGCGATACATTCTGAGTGTGATACCTCATTCCACACACATAAGTATATTGTAGCTCATCCACGTACCTTCAGGTATATAGAGCGACGTTATACTATGAAAAGTATAAAGGAATGCTCTCACTATGTGATTTCTCATTAGACAATGCTAACACAGATTGGGCCTCCATGTACTTTCAGGTATATATGGGAGGACTACATTAGGTTGCTATCCATCCTTAGGTAACTGAGTCGGCCGCCTTGTACACTGTGATACACCGAACACAGCATTCGGGGATATTTCCTGCACGTATGTTAAGTCCTTGGTTTACTGAGGCAGTATATTGCAGTTCATAGTTGCTTGGTAATACTTTTGCCTAGATTACCCTCTTTTTTTGTAATAAAATCAATCAGAAATCATGGAGGAACATCAACCCTTACCCCGTCGTTCGCGGAGGACAGTGAATAAACTGCCTTTACCCCTTGAAGCTACCCCTAGCTGGCAAAAGCAATCTCATTTGACTGAATCCAATACATCACAAACTTTTGTGTCCATATGAATTACCATAAACACCTATACTGGTAAGTATTGTGACCCCAATTACTCCTACAATTATTGATACATATGTTACTAAAGTGGAATCTCCACAATTACCTGAGGACACTAGAAGTGAACCTAGTAAAACAGTAACCCAAGTTATCCAACAAGAAGTACTAATGGGTACTTTTTCGCTATCGTCACCATCACAAATGGTGGAAGTGGAAAAAGTTGAGACTTGCAACATGATATCTTCCACTTCATCTGATTCATGGAAGATTCCCAACAACTCTGAAGATGATATACATCATGAAACCATGCCGCTAAGCTCCATTGAGCTTGCATAGCAATCAATCTTTTTGGCTTGTGCAACAAACCCAAATCCATTATCACCAATTGTATGGGTTGATCGTTCATTAGAATATGGTACTTCCTCTGATCCTTTTTCACGTACATTCTCTACTGATGAAGGAATCATCCAATCAATGATGACAGAAGAAGAACCATGGGAATATTATCATCATCGATCCCATCTTCTAGATCATAGAGAAGATGTTTCAAATGAACCAAGTAAAATTTCAATTGTTGATTTCCATATCCGCCGAGAAGACCAATATAAAGCTACTTTTATTTGTCCATGCAGTACATTTGCATATAGGAAACTCCCTTTTGGTTTAAAGAACATTGGGGCAACTTTTCAGAGGGAAATGAATTATGCCTTCCATGACATCAAACACATTTTTCAACCATATCTAGATGATTTACTTGCTCATTCACGGAAACAGATTGATCACCCGCAACATCTTAGAGCTATATTTTTATGGTGTCGACACTACAAAATTTGACTCAATCCACACAAATGTGTGTTTTGTGTTGGTTCTAGTCGTTTACTTGGTTTCGTAGTGTCTAAAGAAGTAATTTGACTCAACGCTTTGAAGGTTAAGGCAATTTTTTATCTGCCTCCACCTTCCAATTTACTGCAGTTACAGAGACTCCAAGGAAAGGCTAACTTTCTAAGGAGGTTCATTCCCAACTATGTTGAAATGGCTAAAGGATTTACTCGTCTTTTGAAAAAGGGGATACCCTTCCATTGGGACCAGGTTGTGCAAGTTTCCTTTGATGCTCTTAAATATACCTTGATTCAAGCATCATTAATGTATGCCCCTAATTATCAAAACGACTATTTCATGTATCTCATCGCTACAGATACAACCATTGCTATGATTTTAGTCCAAGAAGAATATGGGGTTGAACATCCAATATATTATTTGAGTCGCAATCTCAGTGATATGGAAGTTAAGTACTCTTATGTTGAAAAGTTAGCTTTGGTTACTGTTGAAGCTATACAGAGATTTTGCCACTATATCCTGCTCCAAAAGACCACTTCCATTTCGGATTGCAACCCTATGACATACATTCTGTCACGTCAATTGTTGGGGAGAAAATACTCGAAATGGATCATCATTTTGTAGGAATTTGACTTGGAATTCATCAAATCCAAATCAAAGAAATCTCTAGTCTTCGTCGAGCTCCTTTGTGACCTTCCCTCAACCGATATCAATTCAACAATGGAACCATCAATTCCGGATGAGTCTCTGTTCCTGATTTCGTCATCTGACCCACGGTATGGAGATATATTGATCTATCTCCAGACCCAAAATTTCCAGTCTGATACATCTCACTCGCAATAACGACGTATTCGTTACCAAGCTAAATATTATCTGATCATTGGTGACACACTTTATCGTTGTGGTATCGATACCATTTTACGGAGATGTCTCACTCATGAGTAAGCTGAGAAAGTTTTCAATGTTGTCATTCTGGTGCTTTTGGTGGACACTTATCTGGTTATGCTACCACACAGAAGATTCTCTGGGTTGGTTACTTCTGGCCAACTATATTCAATGATTGCATTATTGTTGTTTGAAGTTGTCATGCATGCCAGATTTTTGATAGCAAAACACGATTACCACCTGCACCATTTCATCATATCATCGTTGTTGGACCATTTTCAAAATGGGGCATCGATTTTATGACATGTAACCCTACCTAGGTCGGGGGGCATGAGTATATAATTGTCGTCGTGGACTATTTTACTAAATGGGCCGAGGCCATGCCTACATTAAACAACATCGGTGAGGTGGCTGCTCTTTTTTTCTTTGACCATGTGGTTGCATGGTTTGGTGCACCACAAGCTATAGTTACAGAGCATGGGTCACATTTTTGCAACCATATGATGACCGAATTGACTTCCAAGTTAGGACTTTCACATGATAGTTCTACTCCTTATTATTCGCATGCTATTGGACAAGTAGAGGCTATCAACAAAATCCTTAAGCGAATGTTCCAATGAATGATAGTAGTTCATAAACGGAATTGGCATTTAATCATGTACTCGGCTTTGTGGGTGTACCGAACCTCAGTGAGAAATGCAACTGGATTCACACCCTTTCAATTGGTGTATGCTCTAGAATCAATCTTGCCTATACAATGTGAAATTTTGTCATTAAAACTCGCAATTGACCTGTTACCCGACACTTCTGAAGAATAAGCATGTTTCTTAGGGCTCAACCATCTAGATGAAACACATCGTAAAGCCACAATGGCTAACGAAGCACATAAGAAACGGATAAAGGCATAATATGACCGAAATGTCAAGCCTCACATTTTCTTAGAAGGAGACCTGGTCTTGCTTTATGATCAGGAAGCTGATGAACTGGGAGCAGGGAAATTTGAACCATTATGGATGGGCCCTTATATTTTCAAGCTTGTTTTGGCAAAAGGTGCTTATGAGTTAGTTGATTATGATGGGATTCTATTGTCGCAGCCCCGTAATAGGTTGTATTTAAAATGTTACTATGCCTGATTTTGCATAGTAATAAACATTGTATATATTCTTTGTTTGCATGTGTGTGTGTCAGTGTGACTTTTGGAGTTTTTATGTGGTTAAGTAATCCACTTTGCATTTGTTACAGATGTCGGAATCTTTGGAACCCTTTGTTGGTTATGACGATGGTGCTAGTCGTAGTACATAGAACCTATCTTTTGCAGTATGGGCCATATTTACTCCAAGTGGCAAGTTAGTGAGTTTTCAAGGGATTTGTATCGATCGTTCTACGAACAATATTGCCAAGTATAGCGTGTTGATCGAACTCCTCTCTGATGCGATTTCGCTTGGCATTCGCCGAATCATCATTAGGCTGGACTCACAACTTGTCGTACTACAACTAACAAATGTTTATACCATCCAAAATCCAAAAATTTATCGTATGTTACTCAGAGTTCATATCTTGGAAAGACATTTTGATTACATGCAGTATCAACACATTTCCAGTAACTTTAACACATGAATTGATTCATTAGCGAACTATGTGTTAAACAAACAATTGCAACACATGTAAAAGTAAAATTTTCAATTCATATTAATAGTTGAATAGGATTGCACATAACCATATATAAAAACACTAAAAGAAAAATAGATAGATGTTTTAAAAGTTTTTACAAAATTTGTGTCCAAGACATGTTGGTCATCTGACCTCGAAACTCAAAATGTGTAAAGAAAAACACCCTAAGTAGACCTAATGATGCTCATGATAATAGGTCACAGCCTAAGCTATCATGTGCAATAGCCTCACCCAATAGCTAGGAACACCAATAGTGTGGCGTTGTAGCCTTATCAGTAACTCCTCGATCTGGAAATCCGAAATAATAAGAATTAAACCCTCTACATGATCCTACAACTATGCCAGTGTCTCAATCAAATCTAAACCCTGGAGAACTGCTCTACCGAAATTTCTCTGCGCTAGTTCACCCGCCTCTTGTTGATGACCCATAGGTTGAACAATATCAACATCTGCATGCATGAGTACATTTTTAGTTTAGTCTTGGAAACATTAAAAACACAAAAACATGTAAAAACTTAAAAATAAAAAACACTTGGTCAAAAACAATTTATGTTAGGTCCCTATAATACTAGTGATTACCCCATTACTATTGTAGTTGTATCCCTTATTAATATTGTTGTGCCCCTATTGCCCCCATATTTTTATTACTGTGCCCC
>APFE030201663.1:0-10288 GCA_000404065.3 Pinus taeda
TAGTCTGAGTTTTCAACCCTCTTACAAGGATATCATTCACAAAAGCTCTTTCCAGCTAACACACTAAGCATTCATGAAAACCAAAAGCTCTTTGAAGCACACTAAAACTCAAATGCATGAAAACAGAGTCCACAGAGATACTTCAAAATTCAATGGTCTAGCAATCGAATTTTCAAGCTATCACCATGAATCATACAATAATACTTGCAAGAACTTCTAATGGAATTAATAAACTCACAGGCAAAAAAATAACATCAAACACTATTCAATGCTATTTAGATCTAAAAATGCTATGGAAATGAAAACAAAAGTATACCAATCTCCACGTAGGGCCCGTCCACACTTCAATGGCACACTTAGGAAACTTCATATGATGAAAACATTAACGCATAAGCACTGTAATGGTGAAATGATGCCTGTAATTAAGTTTTAGAAATCAAATTACATGCAAGAACAGAGTTCTAGAAACAATACACAAGAACAACGTTCTGGAAAATACAATACACAGTCTTTTTAATCTGCTTGTCTACTATCCTATGTTCACTAACTTTCCTTCTAGTCTATAATTGAATGTACATACATTATCATGCAAATGTTTCTGCTTTTACAATAAAAAAGGCGATTTTTGTTTGTTTTTTTTAATCTTAACTGATTTCTAAAACAAAACGAAATCAGTTTAGGTAACTCTGGCTTTTTGCTTCTTTTATGACCAAAAAGGTTGGGTTTGACTAGCATTGACCACGTATCCAGGAGCTTTAGATTCGCTGTTGAATAGATCTTTCACCATGTATGTACATCCTAGATCACATTCCTATCTTCTGTTTTGATTTTCCTGCCATGCCACGTGTCACAACATAAACCAATTACAGGAAGTCATGACATCCCGTAATTTTGTTGAAAATTTCTAATTTTTAACATAAAAATTCACAAATTAAATTTAATGTAAATTAACAACTATAATGCTTTGATTAATCGATTTAAATGGACTATAAGCGGTTTATGGGAGAAAATGATAGACAAATGATGGATTTCTAGAAGAAAAGGATGGCAATGAAATGGTACCAACAATATCCTCCCAAAGAGTTCACGAGATCATACTAGATATGTCAGGGTGAACCAAATGCAAATGTCGAAGGTCTTGCTATGGCTTGAGGGGAATGGTCCCCTTTTGAGCTTTCCTCCAGCACATCCCAGACATACACCTTCTTTCTCTACTTTAAACTTGGGCATCCCTATCACCATTTGTCTCACAGCGGGTAGAGCCTTATAAGGAAGGTGGGAAAACCTCTGGTGCCATAGTTTAGATTGAAGAGTTGTGTCGCAAGACATGACTCCCAACGGATTTCCTCCAACTTGATATAAAGATTCAACCTGAAACGCAAGAGTGAAAGAATCTTTAAAATTATTTTTCCACACACATACCTTTCCATTGATGAAGGCCACCTTGTAGCCTTTGTCTTCCATTGCCAAAATGGACACCGGGTTCTTCTTGAGATAAGGTACATATAGGACTTCTTGCAAATGAATTGTGTTACCCTGATTTAATTGAAGAGTAACATTCCATACACTCTTTACAGGATAGGTGGAATTGTCTCCAAGAATAATCTCCAAGTTTGTCTCCTTCTCTATCTGATTAGAGAGAGCTTCCTTGTAACCAATGAAATGACTTGAAGCGCCACTATCAATAAGCCAATTGCCCAATGAGTCCGGAGGAGAAGTAGTAGAGAGGGTCGATATCAAATAATACTCATCTTGCTTATTGTTAACAACATTTGATGCATACTTGGAGTTCCCTTCTTTCTTGGAGGGTTGACCACTTCCTTGATTTCCCGCATTCCTTTTTCCTTTGCCATTGAACCTGCCATTCCTTTGATTGTGGTTAGAGTTTCCCTGGGAATGATTTTGATCATCGTCATGTGATGAGTCCTTTCTATTTGGACACTCCCTTGCATAGTGATCAAATTTATTGCAAAAAAACATCTTCCTTTCCTTCCAACCTTTGATGCAAGCTTTCCTTTGAAATGACCTTTAGACCCATAATTATTTCTCCTTTTGGCTTGAGAGGAGAAAGCAGTGGGGTTGCGTTTGCTTGAAGGCATTTCTTGCTCCACCATCCTTGTCTCTTCTTAAATGAATCTTGCTATCAATTCCTCAAATCCCGGAATTCCATCATTATTGAGAAGAGTGGTTCTAAATACATACCATTTGGATGGGAGCCCTCCAAGAGTAGTGATAGTTAGTTCCCTATCAGTAATGACTTCTCCAATTGATAGGAGGTCATTCTTGATCTTAGTGATCCTCAAGAAGTAGGATTGAATATCCTCATCCTTGCCCTTCTTAATATCCTTCAGGTTATTTTTTAGGAAAAAAACTTGATTTGCATCACTAACTTTAAACAAGCTTACCAGTTTATTGTAGATTTCCTTGGAGGTGTTCAACTGAGAAATGTAGTCCACCAGATACTTGTCAATTGAGTCACGAATGATCTTCTTTGCTTTGACTTCACCCTTAGTGTACTTTTTCCTTGTAGTAGCCAATGCATTTGATGGGGGCTCCATAATTCTACCTCTCACATAGTCTAACACTTCCTACTCTTCCAATGTTATATCAAGAGACATCTTCCATCTG
This sequence comes from Pinus taeda, assembly GCA_000404065.3. Lineage (NCBI taxonomy): Eukaryota > Viridiplantae > Streptophyta > Pinopsida > Pinales > Pinaceae > Pinus > Pinus taeda. The sequence goes on from APFE030201663.1 coordinate 2,629, forward strand.
TAATAGGCAGACTTCTCATGGAGCTTGTTTTCGATGGGGAAGTGTGATGAGGAACCCATGAAGCCTTTTGACTTTTTCCAACTGTCTTTAGTGATTTCTCTTGCTCTTTCTTGGGCTTTGTCTTCACCTCAGCTCTAATACCATGTTAAATTATGGTATGTTCTATGCTTAGAGAAATTACTTCAACTCTTCTTATTAGCCCAATGTTAATTAAATCACATTAACATATAAGTAAAATGCTGATAGAACATAAATAAAATCGACAGAAGACAAGCCAAGGCAAGAGACACAAGATGCGGTGGCTAGCCAGGGACAAACCCCAATGCAGGGAAATCCTTTGATCAATTCTTCTATATTCTTCAATAATTCAGCAGAGAGAGAGATAGTACAATATCACAAATCTTTGATTTATAACAGCAACAACATAAATCAAATCAACAAGGTTAAAGCTAGTCAAACAAATCACCAATGTCCTTAAGATATCCTAGGAGAACTCGGCCCCCAACAACAAGTATGTGCAGCCCAAAACAATCTAAGTAAGAGGGACAAATCAGCAACGAATGCTACATCAACCTGCAGCTTGCACTAACCAGTCAACGCTGTCCCAAATCAGCTCTCCAAAAGTCAACTCAGGCTATCCAACACTTCGTCTAGCCTAGGAGAGGCTACCCATGCAAATCCGCAGTCAAAGTAACCCTAAATCGCCCCAAACAAGATGGTTGTACCTCTTGCATCCTTGCTACCCTAATATGCATCCTCAAAGATGCCCTAGAGATCTGTGTCCTTCTTCAAAGCTGCCCAAGAGATCTGCGCCCTCCTTCCTTTTGTATACCCAAGAGACAAGGAATAGATGAGATGATGAGAGTGAGTGAAATGAGACAAAATGTCTCCTTCTTTTATATGCAACATTGAGGTTAGCTGGGGTTGTGCAACACAACTTAACTTGCTGGCCGACCTTGACAAATTGTCAAGAAATACAAATAAATTCATATCTCCATCAATACATGTTGGAATCGGATGATTGTTAGATCAATCCTACACCTCTCGACGAGAGGAATCCAAGAAAAATATCAGTTGCCATAAATAAGATGAGCCACATGGAGTTTGGTCCTAGTTTCCAATTTTAACACATAAGAATACATTCAACACCTTCATTGGCTTCCCAATCATGTTGTTGGCCTATTCTTGATTACATGTTCACCATTAACCATTATTAGTAATTTGAATCATGTTATGACACCTGACTACTCCAAGTATTTTTTCATGCACATCCATTACTGTATGCACCTAGGATATCTTCATGCATCTATCATATCATTATTTAATATCTATTCAATGGACATACAACTTTGAACTATTTCATCTCTTGTATTTTTATGATGCCCATGCTATTATTTATTAGCATATGACAACTTCTCAAAACATTAAAGAAAAGTATTAAAACTAGCAAGAAATAAGTTAAGAGATTCTCCCTCATAGTTATGATTGCATCACTTGGCCATAAACTTTTGCAATTCTATCGAGTTTCTCTAGGAAATCAAGTTAGCATCTTGCATGTTTATCCTTGTTGCATCAAACTCAAGTCAATCTTCAAGTAACATCAATGTATTCATATATACAACAAAATAATTTCACATAAATGCACATCTATGCATAGATATCAATTTAAAACCTAATTTTTTTCCTATACTCAAGCTCATCAAGGTGCAATGTTGAACCTTAGCTCTGATATCACTTTGTAATGTAGTATCATAATTCCCATTTCATCTATTCTTGAGCCAATTTTGATTTAGTGCTGAACCATGCTCTGATACCACTTGTAACAAACCCATTTCCCTCGATGATTGATAGAGGTTACGGGGTACCAAAATTTTTCACTTTCCTTTTACCAGCTTGACAATTAGCTCTGATACCACTTTGTCACATACACCTACTAAATTTATCCTAACCACACTTGCAAAAAATTGATTTTCATCTGTCATACATTTTTTCAAGAACTTTACATGTAAACATTTCTTCAAATACTTTGTATACAACGAATCAAGTAGTAATTTTCTTGTAGACATGTCAAAAATTTTGTATAAAATCAAATAAAAAACATTGTTCTAATTCCACTTATACCATACTAACTAAAACATACCACTCAATCATGCAACTTTTGATTTTTGTCTTTGAGGTAGTTTATCAAATAATTTGTATGCAAATTGTATAAAACACGTTTAACACACTTATTCAAATGTTTTGCATACAAATAGTCATATATCAACTATAACAATACTATGATACAACAGTGCTAACATACAACATTGCTATCCCCATCCACAAAACAACATTTTCATTGTGGCATTTCATCAAATAGATTGCATGCAATGAATCATTAAACCATTTAGACTTTTCTTCAAACAGTTTGCATGCAAACTAATATAGAAATTTCCTCAAGGAATATCTCCTAAATTACAATAGTCCAACTTATGAAAACTAAACCAAATGATTAATGGATTTCTCCCCGCTATGGTCCAAGTTTTAGCCTTTGTAACCTCCTAGATGAAAGTTATAATAGAAATTTGAACGTTACATGTTTGATGCATGATTTAAGGAGCATCCAAGAAGCTCAACTTCCTTTGATCAAACCTCCTAAAATATTGCAACCCAAGATCTAAAAATTGGGCAAGATGATCAATTGGATTTCCCCTCACTATAGTCCAAGTTTCGGCTTTTAGAACCTTCTAGAAGAAAGTTACAACAAAAATGCCAACATGGTTTGTTTAAAGATGCATTTAGGAAGCCCAACTTCCTCTAATCATATTTACCAAAATTTCTTGATCAAAGATCTTGAGATTTTGCTATAGGGTTAGCAGTATTTCCCCTCACTATGGTCCAAGTTTTAACTCCTAGAACCTCCTAGAAGAAATGTTATAGTAGAGATGCCAACATGACCTGTTTAAAGAAGAATTTAGGAAGCCTATCTTCCTCAAGTAGTGTTGTTATAAAATTTAATAAATATAAAACAACTACAACCATGATAAATGTGCTGGAGTTTAAATGTATGTACATATAAACTTTTTGAAAAAAGAAATTAAATAGTCATGCATAAGAGATACTTGTCTTGAGTCAAATATTTTGCAATATGAAACTAAAGAAGGGTGAACCACTCTCCACCCAACCATAGGTTTAATTATGTTGCAATCTTTCTCATAGCTAGCCACCCCTGATCTAGATATTGATGCCTTGAGGGAAAAAATAAACTCAAGGATTTAACACACAAATTTCAAATTAGATTTAACACAAAAAGTGAAAGCCACTCTCCTCCACACACAATAACGAATCTAAGTGTTCAACCTTTTCATTCCTTGACCATGCCCATAGACATTCACAAATGACAATGCAGGTATGCACATCACAAGAGAGTCCTTTTATGATATTTGAAATCCCTTGGCCCTCCTTTCATCAATGCTCTTTGTGTCATGCATAGATAGGACAAATCCCATTCCTCAGAGCCATCTAGTTCAAGGAAAACACGCTACTACACATTCAATTCCTATTACACAAGTTGTCACCAATTCTCATGCGAAATCAAATTTCCGAGTGGGAGAAAGAAAAAATGACTGTATGAGAAGAATAATAGAAGATAGAAAAACTAGAAGCTTAAGAACTAAGAAGAAGAACTCCTTGATTACTTCTCCCTCTTATTTTTATAATCACACCTTAACCCTTCATCTTTCCAACCTTTCAGCTTCTTGGGAAGACAAACCATCACGTCAAAGGGAAATATTCACTCAAGGTATATCTTTCCTCTTAAGTAAAGTTTTCCCCTCCCTTAGGCATCAGAATCCATTAGTTGTCCTCTTCAACTATAGCATTTTTATTAATAAAAATAAACATTACATCATATAATAGAGTTTGACATCATAGCATCAACGCTAACACCCTCACATTATATGTTCTTAATTACATTACAAAATTTGGGGTAATGAAAGGGGTGTCACATTTACATGTTGTAATGAGTTTCTAGGAGTCATTCAAAGTCCATTGCTTACACCATCCCAATTTCAAGCATTGTGAAAACAATAAAATAGTATTGATTTGGATTGGGTATTAAACATTTGAATAAATTCATATTCAATCAGCTTCTGAATCTGATATCCAAATTTAAGATCTTTACAAAACCAAAGTGTTTTTGTGGTTTTCAACACAACTCTAAAAGTTTACAAAACCTATTGAGAAGGGAATTGCTTTTTAGATTTTTACATAATCATCAACAACAAGAAATATGAGGAAGAATAGGTGCTATAGAGACAATTCTTCATGAACCTTAATGCAAATTGAAAATAATTACACTGAAGTTTCCTAAAACAAAATTGCACTTTACTTATATCTAATGGCCAATAATAGAGTGTTACTCAGTGCATTTTTGAATTGCTTGAGTGTTTTATAACTAGCAAGTGTAAGGGCTCTGCATAATACTACAATGTTGAATTCTAGAATTTTAATATTCTTTTGTATTTTACAAACGCGCGCACACACGCACATAATATATTATTGTTGTTCCCAACCCATTGAAAAATTTAGGGATATGCTCTAGTCATCTGGGATCCCCACCATTCCCTGTCCCAAAAAACTAGTGCAACATTGGGTTGAAAAATTTAGGGACATGCTCTAGTCATCTAGGATCCCCACCATTCCTTGTCCCAAAAAGCTAGTGCAATATAACATTTTTTTTTTTTTTTTTCCAACAACGTTGAGTCTAGGCCAGGCCAACCCCAATGTTAGATGGAAGAATGATTTGCCCACCATTAGGTTGCTATCACTTGTATGAAACTAAGTAGAACTTGAATACCCCTCAGAATAGTTTGATACCTCCAAAAATGATTCCCGTCTTCAACTTCTTCCATAAAATTTAAACCTATAACTTAATAAAAACTAAATCCTACGTAAACTAATTAATCTACACCTTAATCATCCCACGTAACGAAATTCTTATCAATTAAGTTTTTTTTATAACTTCTAACACAATTCTTACCAATTTCCGGACAAAATTAATTAATCTACTTATTCAGTTATCCTTTATTCATATTATTCAGTGATAAACATCCCAATAGTGAAGTACAGATGTACAGCGTATATATATGGAATGATACATACACATTGTCTATTCCAGTGTACATAAGCTTCTCGGTATGCCAAAGAGACTTCTGAGACGCAGACATTACAGATCCAGATCGAGCAATTTGAGCAGATTACGTATATTTCATTCTTATTAACAGAAAATGCATTACATGTACATGTTACAGTGCAGAGCATTAACCTCTACTTCCTAGCAATCCCTCTCAACTTTAAAGGATTACCCACCTACAGAAGGAATACTAATGAAAAGGAAATGTAGTCAGAGACACTCGAAGAAGTACAGGGCATAAGGTGATTAGTTGTGCACCCTTTGATTACAATAAGTTATCCTCTTCGCTTTCAAAATTTTCCATGAATTATTTGCAGTCATTAGACGCATTGCGGAGAGGATGAAGTGGTGCCGAGTGACCTTGGTTAAGTTCTTGCAATTCATTCCTATGTAGGCTGCAGCAGCAGGCAATGAGAATGCTCCAACCACTAAGCAATTCAGACAAGAAGAAGATGATGGTGGTGTTGTTTGATCTTCACCATAAAATGCTCAGTACTAACATTCCCAAAACACAAGCTAATGTCAATGTTAACCCTGAACCTTTCACCCATCTCAACGTTTTGGCCGTGACGGACAAGCCTCTGCAGTCTAGTATATACGTTCATCTCTTGCAGGGCTGCGTTGGGAATAAGGCCTTATTAGATGGCAAACTAATCCACGCCCATCTCAATCAGATGGGATTCATGGGAGACAGATTTTTACAGAACACTCTTCTCAACATGTATGTTAAGTGCGGGAGCGCGGTGGACGCTCGCAGAGTTTTCGACCAAATGCCTGAACGAAATGTGTGCTCGTGGACTGTAATGATCGCAGCTTACTCAAGGCATGGACCTCCTGAGGAGGCATTGGTACTCTTTCATCAAATGCCAAGAACAGGGGTTCAACCCAATAATTTCACCTTTGCAAGTGTCCTTCCAGCATGTGCCAACTCCGAATCACCACAGCAGGGTGAGTGTGTCCATGCTATTATTATGAAAACTGGATTCGAATCTGATCTCGTTGTGGTAAATTCCCTGATAGACATGTATGCAAAATGTGGCAGCATAGAGAAGGCACGCGAACTGTTTGAAAAAATGCTTCAACGAGATCTCGTATCCTGGACGACTATGATTGCAGGATATGCACACAATGGGTTCACCGGTGAGGCCTTTGAAATCTTCAACAAAATGACTGAACGAAACTTGGCTTCATGGAATGCTATGATTGCAGGATTTGCACAGAATGGCCATAGTAGGGAATCCTTGTTTCTCTTTCAGCAAATGGATTTAATGCCAGATTCGAAAACCTTCGCCAGTGTTCTCCCAGCATGCACCAACTTGGCAGTTTTGGAGATGGGTATTGGGATCCATGGAAAAATCATTACAAATGGGCTTGCATCTAATATTTTGTTGGTGAATGCCTTGATAGACATGTATGCAAAATGTGGGAGTTTGGAAATGGCACGTGAAATATTTGACACAAGTAGTTTTCTAGATGTGGTCTCATGGAATGTTATGGTTGCAGGATATGCGCATAGAGGATTTGTAGAAGAGGCTTTGAAACTCTTTAAGGAAATGCCTGAAAAAAATGTGGTCTCTTGCAATACTATGATAACAGGGTTTGCACAGAATGGGTTTGTTCATCAGGCAATGGAACTCTTCAATGATATGACTCGAAGAACTGTGGTGTCATGGAATGCAGTGATTTCAGGATTTTCCCAGAGTGGCCATTACGACGAGGTGCTGAAGATTTTTCAAGAAATGCAATCGGTTGGTGCAATGCCGGATTCAAAAACTTTTGCTACTGTTCTTTCAGCATGTACTAAAATGGCAGCTTTGGAATACGGCATGGAGATCCATAGAAAAATAATTACCAGTGGATTTCAACCTGATACCATGGTGATGAATGCGCTGATAGACATGTATGCAAAACGTGGGAGCTTAGAGAAAGCATATGCAATTTTTAAGAAAATGCATCCTCAAGATACAGTTTCATGGAACGTGATGATTTCTGCATATGTACAAAATGGGCTCACTGATAAGGCCCTGCAATTCTTTAAAGAAATGCCTCAGAAAAATGTGATTTCATGGAATACAGTAATTGCAGGACTTTCACATGATGGGCAAAGTGAGGAATCCTTGAAACTTTTTCTACAGATGCTATTTGCAGGCGTCAAACCAGATTCAAAAAGCTTCATCAATATTCTACCAGTGTGTTCTGATTCGACAGCTTTAGGACAAGGTATGGAGATCCATGCAAAAATAATTACAAGTGGATTTCAGTCTGATGTCTTTGTGATGACAGCCGTTCTAGATATGTATGCACAATGTGGGAGCATAGAGAAAGCGTGGGAATTGTTCCAGAGAATGCATCAGCGAGACCTGGTCTCATGGAATGCATTGATTACAGGATATGCAAAGAATGGGCTTGTTGATAAAGCCCTTACAATTTTTAAGGGAATGGAGGAACGGAACACTGTGTCATGGAATGCAATGATTGCAGGACTTG
>APFE030201664.1:0-80562 GCA_000404065.3 Pinus taeda
TTTTGGTGTTTTAAGAGCTTGATGGCTTGAACAGCATGTGGGATCCTTGGTATCCTGGGAGGTGACTATTCCCGCCGAAGAAGTCCTCGCCCTCCAACAGAGCTGGCAAACCTGTCGCTTGAAAACACAGAAAACACTTGCAAACAAATTGTTAGTGCAAAAAGGGACTTGGCATATAGAGACCAAGTTGAGCCTGTCATTCAACCGAGAATGGACAAGCTACAACAAGTGTACAAGATATACCAAGCCCAGAAGAGATCTGAGATAGCTGCAGATCTCTCCTCCCTAGACAATAGTGCCTTCAGGCAAAATGAAAAACAACTAGATGGCAAATGAAAATCACATGAACATTAAACGACGCAAGTATACCTCATATACCAAGGCATGCACCACACGAGAAGCTGCTAACCCCAAAGACTTTTATTTATTAATACGAATGCTGAATACAAAATCCGGCAGAGTCTCCGCCAGCCCATTAGCTCGTTCTATATAATACAATAAGAGCCTAAGGCTCATATAAATAGGAAAATGGGAGACAATCCCAAGGCAAATTCCAATGACAAATGGCAATCAGGTGAAGATCCCAATGAAGAAATGAAATGACAAGTGGCTTGATGACAATCACAATGTGAAGATAACTGCTCTTGATTTCCACGTGGCTGCCTTTGAACTGCTGCTTGACTGAAGATAACTGCTTGAAATATGCTGAGCTAACTGATGTAAACTGCTGTTCATAAACTTTGTTAAATGCTGATAGCTTAATTGCTTGGAACTTGCTGTCCATGTAAAACTTGCTCAGCTGCCAATGTAATATTGCTGAGTTGAGTTAACTGCCCTTTAGACTACGTAAACATGCTGATATTAATACTGCTGTCCACATAATGCTGTAGTTTTAAGTGCTGGAATATCAACGTAGATACCCTTTGACTGCTGTATAATTGATTGGGCCCACGTTTTAATTTTTGCTGAGCGTATTACTTTGCTGGGCCCACGTGAATGTGCTGGAACGTATGCCTACTTTAACACTGCTGGCTGCCCACGTTACATTGTGTAAACTACCGTTTGGCTGCGTATGTTAATAGCTGGAACTGCCCACGTGCCAAAATCTGCATATATGTATTTTTCAATTTGCATTGAACTGTTGACTGGGCCACGTAGATGGCTGTAGCTTCCCACGTAGAATGAACTATGACTGACTGCCCACCGTGACTTATCTAACCTGCGTTGAACTGAGTTGACTTGCCTACGTGAACTATGCTGACCATAATTGCTGAGTAAGCTGAGTGATAAACGTTGAACTGTGCCACATAACTGTTGACTGCCAGCGTTGAAAATTATTTGCCATCGTACGGACCTGCGGTACGGATTTTTATTTGGATATCAATGGTGCGCTGAGGTGGGGTGGGTCCCCTATGCCACTTAATTCTGATTTCAAACTTTATAATATTTTCATATTAAAAATTAAATCAAAGTGAATCCAAAAAAATTCCATGCTTTATGAACCCAACGTTGACTGCCCATTTGACTTTGACTTTGAGTTGACTTTCTTTGACTTTGCCTGGCTGCTAAAACTTTGACTCGAGGTGGGCCCCACATTGCTTGCCACATCATCCTTGATCATCTGCTTAAATTCCATGTCAAAATTTGACTTATTTTGACCTTGGAAAATTTTAAAATTTTTTCCAATTATTCATTTTTTTGAATTTTTTCTTCATTTTTGCCACTGTCACTGGAAAAATTGCCTTTTGAGGGACTCTGAGTCATTTTTTGACCCCCAAAGTAGGCTCTAGGAGAATGCTGGGCCTCTGAGGATGAATTTTGACTGGTCATACGCCCCAAACATCTCCTAAGGCCACTTATTTATGCTTTTACATAAAAAATAATTAAAAAATCCCGTTTTGCGGGAAATTTTTAACTATTAAAAAATCCTACTTAGACCTAGCCAAATTCCACGAAACTTTTTGTGTGATCTAGTATGGTAATATACATCGACCCTAGACACTAAGATGTGTCAGGGGCTCAATCTTCAAACCGTCCCCTCGGCTTTGGGGTAAAAATGAGTGAAAAAATCCAGAGAATTATCCGCCTCTGAAAAAGAAGGGATAATTAACCGGATAAAAAAAACACTCCAAGGTGTACTCGTTTGCTGATCGAGTCCCACATCCTAGGCCTGTTACAAATTCAAGAAACATCATACTAGCATCACTTATTACAATTCCCCGTAGGGTGTGGAATCTGGGTACAAAGAAGAAATATGATGAGAAGATAGAAGGAGAGTTAAAAAACTCTGTTGACTGATGACATCTGATGGTACAAGTGTCCTCTGGATCATCCTTGGGCATGGAGTCGTCAAATAATCGTCAAGTGCTACTCCAGCAGTCAACAGGTGGAACTGCGGGTAGGGTGATAACCGAGCAGGTAGGTCCCAAGATCGAGGGTAGGGGAGCGATAGCCTCTGTCAAATCTCTGTTGAAAGGAAAAAAAACCCCTCCATGCTTGAGTGTGGGGTAGTCCATATGGAGGCACCCTCGAGAGGGTCTTCCGAATAATCTACTAATTCTGAGTCCATGTCTTCTCTGGGTGTTACGCGTCAGCGATCGCCGTAATCGGAGGTAACCATCGCTGTAGGAGACCAACTGCTACAAATGGAGAACGGTGAAGGCACGACGCAGTCACAGGGAATATGCTGAAGGCTGCAAATGGGAAACAGGAGGAGCTCAGTAACGACGTTCGGGAGAACGGCGCTAGGTGGGAGACGGAGCTAGTCTAGGTCGCGTAGGAGGGAGCTCCAAAGGTCTGCAGACAAAACCCTAGCCCGTGTTGAGGTTGGGTCGCGACAAACTGATCACAGACCAAATATTCAAAAATCTTTTCAAGTTTGATTTTCCGTTTATATTATTTTCTTGATTGAGTAGATTTTAGCCCTTATTGTTTATGGTGATTTAACATAAACATCTAGCTGAATTGGTTAAGTGATTTAAATTATTTAATGCATATCTGTAAGATAAAGGAGCAGATTTTCTGTTGTATAATCTGCTGTAATAGGACATTTCAGATCTGTTATATGCCTTGAAAGTGTGCCCTAAGGACTGTCGCGTTGTGGTATTGAACTTTTGAAGTACACTCATATGGTATTTATTCTCTTGGGCTCGTAGGTAAAATTGGGTCGAGAGGAAGTAAAATATTGCCGTTGTAATTTAATATTTCAGATCAGGCAATATTTCAGATCAGTCCTAAAGTTGAAAGTTTATAGGGATTAGATCCAAAAAACCTTAAGTAAATGAGGTTTAAATTTCGAAATTGCATTAATTGCCTCTCTCAAAATTTCAACAGTGTTATTATTATTTTTCCCTCTTGTCAAGTTTGACTAGGTAAAGGAGGACATACAAGTTGAGTTTCATTGGTACATAAGCACTGAGTAGAAAAAGACAAAGGAAAGGCCTGTGAGAAGCCATTGTCATCCATTTTGGACAATGTTGTCACTTTTCTAATGTGTGAATGACAAAATAGTGTTTGTTGTTCCAAATCCCGTTTTGTTGTATGCTATATTCATGCTGCATTTTTCTTAGATCTAGTCTCCATTGTTTGCAGGTTTGATCTAGACCATTGATATTCAGTGTCTGCATTCCTGAGTTTTACATTCAACATATTTGTGAATGCAGAACTAATGTTTGATTAGTGTTTCCAGACTTAGTTTTTTACTGTAGGAAATTCTTTAAATGCAGATATGTGTATCATGTGCAGAGAAAATTACAACATGCCTAGCCCCGTGAGTTACCTCAAGTGATTCAGAGTTGTGAATTGCACACGAGTTGAACTTCATTAGTGCATGAGCAGTGAGTGGGAAAAGGCAAAGAAAAGGCTTGTGAGACGCCATTGTAGTCCATTTTGGACAATACTGTAATTTTTCTGATGTGTGAATGAGAAAATAGTGTTTGTTGTTCCAAATCCCCATTTCGTTGTTTGCTATATTCATGCTGCATTTTCCTTAGATCCAGTCTCCATTGTTTGCAGGGCTGATCTAAACCAGTGACATTCAGTGTCTGCATTGCTGAGTTTTCTATTCACCATCTTTGTGAATGCAGAACTAATGTTTGATTATTGTTTCCAGACTTTAAGTTTTTTGCTGTAGGAAATTCTTGAATGCGGATGTGTATCATGTGCAGGGAAATTTACAACATGCCCAGCTCTATGGGTTAGCTCAAATGGTTCAGTGTTGTAAATTGCATGCAAGATGTCTTAAGTTCAAGTCTCCAGGGTGGATGGCCCCATGCAGTGTGATATATTTGATATTGAGGACCTCACAATATCCCTATAGGGTCAGCGCACTAAGTCTACACCACCTAGTTTCCGCTAGGTATCACCCATGCTGTGTGATGTATTTGATATTGAGGACCTTACAATATCCCTACAGGGTGAAGCACATTAAGTCTACACCACCTAGTTTCTGCTAGGTATCATACATGCAGTGTGATGTATTTGATATTGAGGACCTCACAATATTCCTACAGGGTCAAGTGCACTAAGTCTAAAACACCTAGTTTCCGCTAGGTATCATCCTCAGAATGAGGGTAAGTACTCAGAAGTTTCTTGGCAACCTCTATTCTTTGGGAAAAAAAATCACAACATGCCTCAGTTCATAAACTGCTTGCAAAAGTGAAAAAACAAAAAGACAAGCTTCGAATCAAATGAAACTTTACATTTGTTATGTTGATAATCAACTGACCCGTCAATAAGGGCCTGTATGCTTTTTAAAGTTGGGTTGGTTGTATTTCCCACACCAGGATCCAACTCCCCACCTCGTACATGTTGGCGTAACATGGGTCATCATGGCTACTTAAGTAGGCCAGACTTGGCGCTGGACAAAGCTCCTAGAACTAGTGTCAATGAACTTCAACTTTCATGTTGATTGGTCAGCACTATTAGTCAAAAGAAGCATATTAAAAAGAAATAAAAAGATGACAACATAATGTGAACTCCACGTGAGAAATCAGTATATATCCATGGTATTAGATACTAAGTCACAAAATTTGGATTCGAGTTCAGCTACAATTAGATTTGGTTCAAATTCAAAGTCTCTGATGAGATTCACCATTAGGTTTGTGTGTGTATTTCAAAACAAATATAACATAAAATAGTAATAATTCAACATTAATAAGTATATAGTAAGAAATCAACATCAATAAGTAATAAATAACATAGCAAGAAATCGACATCGAATCTAACCTTAAGCTTCGCCCAAACCTTAAAAAAATTTAGGTTCACTGAATCTCAAACCTCAAGGTTGATGTTCAACTAACCTTGTAACCTAGATTAAAATATCTAGAACTATCTTTGAAGTAGTCAAAACCCTTTGGAATACACCACAGAAGTATGAACTCACCACAGCAAATGAAACACCGTACGGAAAAGACCCATAGAATAAAATCGTTCAAGCCCTTAGGTTAGATTCTCCTTTGGTTCCATCCAAAGTCACAAGGTCATGAGTTCCCTCCTTTAAACCTCCGCTCTTTTAGGTTTCAATTTTTATTCTTTACCTTTCCACTTCAACCAAACCAATTATGGTTTGATGTCAATTCATAGCATAGAGAACCACATGGATGCTCTAGCACTGTCAGTTTCAATTTCAACATTGAACAGTTTATTTGGTTTCTATTATTCAAATCTATGGTTTATAAAATATCAAATCTACATTATCCCTGGAGAAAGAGATGAACAAAATATGAAAATGTTGAATACTTTTTTCTTTTATAATTTTTTTTAGCTTAACATTTTTATGTTAAATGGAATATCCTTCTATCCATGAATCAATCAATGTGCAACAAAACTATATTACTTACAGATTCACCAGCTTCTCAACTGGATTTAGTTTGAACGTTTGGAAACAATCCTCCTCTACAGTGGTGAAACTCAACTGCGTCTAAATGTCTACTCCTCTGCTGCACTACAATGCCTCAACTGCTTCCAAACCCAGGCTAGTCATATTTTAGTTGAAGAAATACGAGCCAAGAAAAGATAAAGTATCTCAATAAATATTTCTATTAAAATGATTTACTCTAATAATACTCTTATATGATTGTTATTAGGCCATTTATATACAATTTGGGAAAATAAGAAAGACATAAAAGGTATATGGACTATTTAAAGGTATCTGGACCTCTCTTCTCTCTGTCTTTAATTTATGCTTTGTTCAACGTGAAGCTTCGAGGTAAAAAAATTTCTTAGAAAACAAATTTCAAGAAATGTGTTGTTTGCATCAATCCATATGAAATACAATTCACCTTACGGATTTTCGGCTTTTCAGCTGATTTTCTTTTGAAACCAATATTGTTTGCAGGGGTGCATCTTTAAAACCCAAATCATCTGCTGCTGCAATGTCTCAACTGCACTGAAAATCAAACCCTTCAGATTTTAGTTAATAGAATATAGGACATGAAAAAGGAGAAATATCTCAAAATTTCATCTCTATTAAAACATTCTGCTATAACTGTTATTAACCTTCTTATGTTCAAGTTCAGAGAATATATGAAACGCTTTAAAGTACCTAACCCCACCCCACTTTCTGTCTTTTCATTTATCGTACGTAACTTTCAGGTCCGAGCCAAAAAATTCTTTAGAAAACAAACTTTAAGGCATTTGCTTTTAAAACTAATTTCCTGAAACAAAAAACGATGGAGAAATAATGTTTAGAAATGAAAATTTCTTCACCTGAGAGAATATGTCCTGCTAATTGGAATCGTTCAAATTCCTCCAGAATTAATTCAAATATGGCCCCGTACATAAGCGCATTAAAAATTGGGAAATTTAAAGCACATCCAGAAAACAGCAAACGCATTGACAGGAAAAAGAAATTCCAACCCAAAAACAAGACCACCGGTGGAAATTTAAAAACAACAATAACACAACGGAAGGGGAAAAACAAGAAAACAGTACCAGAGACGAACATTAAGGCACATGACGAGAAACAGTTGAATATGCAAAAGAAACAGCTGGTAGGCCTGCAAAGAAAGCCATAAACGTAGAGAAATAAATCAATGAAGTTAGATGAAGAGAACATGGCACGGCTGCTATACTGATGTTCTCAACGGGGCCATGTCCATCTGCATCTCAAAAATCAGAATTCGAAAATGGAATATATGTGCTGAGGTTTAAATAGACGGCGGAGCGGAGAGCGGATGGTGAAGCCAACTTCCACTCAACGGCTACATCCAACAGGTTCTTGAACCCTCCGTTAAGAACGTAAACTCTTTATTCTTCAACTCAAAAATAAAAAAGCAAACAGGCAGAACGGACAAGGAGCTAAAGGTGCTTAGCTTTTATGCGGCGCAAAAAAAATGATAGCCGGGCCATCCAATCCTATGCTTTTTCTCAGGGAAAAGGACAAAGATTTCGACCTGTGTTTTTGTATCCTCTCTTTTTTAAACTCCGGTCGAGATTCATCTACATTGGATTCCGATACCGCTGACGATGCAAGTTAATATAATGAAATTAAATTGAATCATTAACCATTATCTAAATCTTCCTTCAGATATGTAATTCATTGATAAAGTGGAGTCTTCAGGTCAAGACATCGAATCCAGCCAGTTATACCGTAATATGTATTCGTAGCTGTTTTATGAATAAAATGCAATCAATGCATGCTGACGGTGCACCATGACAGAACTCGATTAGTAACGCCGAAGTGGATCCCAGCGAGGTGGTAATTACCAATTTTGAAAAATGTTGATTTGGGTTAAAAGGAACCCCACTAGCCAATCAGATCAGTTAAGATTAGCGTTGTGAAATCGCATTGGGATGATTGGCTACAAATTTTATTGGGGTGTAAATAATACGAGAACAAAATGATTGAAGTTATTTTCCAACGAATATATTATGTTTTTTAAATGGGCATTTAGTAATAAGAGTCTTTACATTTTTCTTTAATCTTAAAAATTAAAGAAGTATATGGATTTTTTTAATTTATTGGTGTTAAGTAAGAAATGAATTTTAGTGTTAGATTGGGTTTATTTAGGGTAGTTGGAAAGAATGAATGGGATTTAGATTTTTCTTGGATTCAATTTTTACAAGTGATATGATGAATTTTGATATAATGGCTTACAGTGTTGTTGTTGAAAAATGAATAGTCCCTCGAAAACAAAACATGTATATTACTCATATAAAAATAGCTAGTACAACTACATTAAAAACATTAATATAGATGATATAGCCGAAAGCTTTATAAATATATAAAAAAATATATATATTGCAACAAAAATGTCTTACCAATGTACACAATTACTTAATTAACCATGTATAAAAAGGTTATGGGTCAACTTTAACTTGAAAAAAAAAAATTTACAGGTCTCATTGTAAAAATAGACCATTTTGCTAAAGAAAATTTGCTTATATATTAATTTTCTCCTCTAATTAGAATATGAACTTATTAGAATTGGAATAATCTCAAATCTCTATGAAATTGGTGATTGGTGGGGGTGGAGCCATGTGGAACGAAGCTAATTTAATTTGAGAAAAAAAAAAATGAATTACACATCTCATCCTAAAATGGATCATTTTGCTAAATAAAATTTGCTTATGTATTAAGTTCTCCATCTAATTAGAATATGAATTTATTAGAATTAATAATCTCAAATCCCTAAAAAATTAGTGGGAAGGGAGCCACATGGCACCAATTTATTTTTTTAATTTTTAAGATTCAATATAATTTAACAACTCCAAGTATTAATAAGATTAAGACTAAACATATACTAAGTAATTCTCTGAATCATCTAATTATCACTTAAAAATTAAATGCATAAATAAAAAAATAATTAATTAATTAATTAAAAAAAATCTGCAAATTATAAATAATGTAATATAAAGAAAATGATCTACTAGCATGCATGAGTGCTCAAAGGCGAAGAATATCATCTTTCTTATAAATAAAACGCATGCTGGCGCTGGACCATGAAAGAACTCGATTTAGTAACGCCAAAGTGGACCCGAGTGAGTTGATAATTATCAATTTTGAAGTAATTGAGGTATTTTTATTGAGTTAAATGAAATAAAATGATATTTTAAGGTTTATGAGACTAAAAATAGTCTATAAGATCATTAGTTTTTTTTTTCGTTCTTTGCAATTGCAGCATATGTTTATTGAGTTAAATGAAATAAAATGATATTTTAAAGTCCACGAACGAGATTAAAAATAGTCTATGAGAGCGTTAGTTTCTTGTTGTTCGCTCTTTGCAATTCAATCTTTTTCCGATTCAAATTGATGATGAGCAGCGCCAGACGTGCAAAATGTAGACACCCTTTCTTCCCAAGCGGCCTTTTCCACTAGCAAATCTAAAAAAATATTAGCATTATAAAATGGCATTGGAATAATTGGTTAAAAAAATTATTTGAGTGTAAATAACATGAGAACAAAATAACCAATTCTTTTGTTAACTTACAAAATAAAGTATAAATAATTTATTTGGGTGTAAATAACATGAGAACAAAATAACCAATTCTTTTGCTAACTTATAAAATACAGTGTTTTTCTTAACTTAAAAAGTGTAGGTATACTTATAAAATATAGTATAAATAGAAAAATTGTTTTTTTAAACTTATAAAGTGTAAATATAAAAATTGAAGTAATTTTACGATGTATCTTTATGTGTTATAAAATATTGTATAAATGTAAAAATTATTTTTCTTAATTTATAAAGTGTAGATATAAAAATTGAAGTTATTTCACAATGTATATATTATGTGTTTGTTTATGCACATTTATTAATATCATGTTTTAAAATTATTAAGAATATCTAAAAAAAGATTAAAATAATTAAAGAAATTATAGATTATCTTTTGATGCATGACTACTATCTTTATGTATATTTTGTTACTTAAACAATTCTTTAAAGATGAATAACAATTTTCTACAAACTTTTATCACTTAGTCAATTTTTGACCCAATTCTTTAGCACAACGCTCCATGCAAGAACTATTGGTCCCCAATAACTATCCCACCATTGAGGAAACTTGACTTGAATATGATTATATCATTCATCTTTTAGGGTCCTTTCTCTATCAACCTACGTTTGGGCTTAAGCACTATATCATTCCCAAATTATATGTCAACCTCTATTAACAACTCTTCAAGACAAAGCATGACACACTTTTCATCACCATCATCATCTAGCATAGATAGTTCATAGAATTTATTGTAATTTCACAACGTATATATTATGTGTTTGTCTATGGACATTTATTAATCTCATGTCGTAAGATTATTAAGAATATCTTTTTTTTAAGTAATTAAAGAAATTCTAGATTATCCTTTGCATTGTGTGACTACCACCTTTATGTATGCTTTGGTATTTAAGAAATTCTTTGGAGTTTAATAACATTTCTCTACAAACCTTCATCACTTAGTCAATATCTGACCCAATTCTTTAGCACGCCTCTCCATTCAAGAACTATTGGTCCCCAATAACTATCCCACCATTGAGGAAACTTTACTTGAATATGCTTATACCATTCATGTTTTAGGGCCCTTTCTCTACCAACCTATATTTTGGGCTTAAGCATTCTATCATTCTCAATTTCTATGTCAACCTCTATAAACAACTCTTCAAGAGAAAGCATGACACACTTTTCTTCTTCATCATCATTTAGCATAAATAGTTCATAGAATTTCATGTGGTCTACGTTGAAGACTAGATTGTGAGAATTTTTAAGTTTGAGCGTGATAATTATCCCTAAAATTGGCTGGCTTATAACTAATAGAACACGATATTTTGTCTATTTTGTGAGAAGATATGATAGAGAGGTGAGAAACTGGAATACCTAGAGATAATCCAAAAAAAAGAAGTGAGTCTTTTCTTGCACATATGTCAGATAAATAAATACTTTAATATTTCTTTGTAATCTCCAATACATAAATCAACATTTATAACTTGCATAATTGAATTTGAAAATTGCAATAAACTAACAATGAATAAGTATTAAAAATATTATAGAATTAACACCACAAATTAAACAAGAAGTTGGGGAAGCAAATAAGAGAACATGCATTAAGTATATAAAATGGAATGTATTCTTGCTGATGCATGTTTAAAAACTTCAAACTTGAGCCTAGGTTCCTTCCTCACATACCTCTTCAGATCTAGTCTCCATCAAAATGTTGGTAACATCATTGTCATTGATGTTAAAGACTATGATGTCCAATATGAAGATTGTTGAAAATATTGTTTGGATGCCTAGTTTGGATACCCTATCTTTGAAGGCCTTCTTTTTGTAAAAACTTAGCTCAAATGGGAATATAAGATATATGGTTGAAAAGCTTATTTTGATACATATCCAATGATATATGGGACCATCTCTAACTCCATAGAAATGAGGAGTGTGAAATATTTTATTGAGATTGACCCAACTAGATTTACAAGTCAACCCTATAAGTGAATGCAAAAACATTATAAATAAAGGCTAAAAGATTACATTTCAAGATGATTCAAGCAAAAGGATATTTGAGGTGTGCAAGAGAAGATGGAGATTACTCTTGGGGTTTTAAAGATGAAGCAAAAATGTGATTGGTGGAGTGAACAAGGAATCTTGGCATTTTTTCTATAACTTTTCTTGTAGGATGTTTCAGACTGTGAAATTTTGAGGACATAGAGGTGATATCTTCATGTGCATTTGGTAAAAATTTCAAGCATTTTCACTATACTTTATGAGATGCCTTGTGGAATTTAGGGTTTAGGATTGATCCTAAAATCTACTTCAAATGAGCCATCTTGGGATTTTCGCTATAACTTAAGTTCTAGGATGTTTCAGGCCGTAAAATTTTGAGAAAACAAAGGCAAGATATTTAGGTATATGTGGTAAATATTTTAGACTTTGATTCACTATAATTTCATAGATATGCCCTGTTCAAGTTAGGGTTTTTAAATAGTCCTAAAATTAGTTTCAAACATGTCAATTTGACATTTTCACTATGACTTATTTTATGGATTTTTTAGAATATGAAATTTTCAAAGATCCTTGGAGACATATAGTAGCACCTCAAGTAAAAATTTTAGACTTTGGTTCACTATACTTTTGAATATATGCATTGTGGAAGTTAGGGTTTTCGAATGATCCAAAAAAATGTTTCAAACAAGTCAACTTGGGAATTTTGTTGTAACTTCTTTTCAGGAATTTTCATGTTGTGAAATTACTAGAGGTATGAGGAGATATTATGAAGTGCCTTAGGTAAAAATTTCATAATCATATTTTCAAAATTGGATATGAGGCATGTTGTACAAGTTCGTTTTTATGAAGATGCCAAAAATAACAAGTTTTGGCAGAAGTAGACCTGGTGAATGGAGATGTAATAGTCCTTTTTCATTTCACCACATATATGTAAATATAATTGTATAAGTGCTAGTGTGGTATCCATGGTAACCAACACAATTTCTTTTGAACACATGAAAATTAATGTGAAATTAATTAATGGTTGACTGAAGGAGTGGACACATGGATCCAAACCCTGAGGAGGAGGGATCATTGCATGTCATGATCAATCCATATCCAACCACATTAAACACCTTAACACCTTACTTGACCAACCCAACCACCACCCTAACAAAATTTATGAGATAGGGATTGGGCTATATGGGAAGAGGATTACACCCATCCTCATCCCCCTTGTGGATTAAGGTGAGGAGAGTTGTTGCCTTGAGAAGAAAAGAGGGAAGTTAATGGGGAAGGTGATAGAAAATATACTTGAGAAGCATAGAACATGGATTTGAATGCAGGGACTACTTCTGGAGTTAAATCAAGAAGGAGTAGTGCAGGAGTAGTGACTGAGCCCTATGCTATGTGAATTTTGGGAATTATTCCCTCTCACTATTTTTGAGGACACTCGATTATCTATCAAAGCTTGTGTGATACCATAATATGCACCTATAGATGTTTTATGAATAAAATGCAATCAATGCATGCTTAAGATGCATTGGGAAAGCACTTGATTTATAAACACTAAAGTGGATCCTAGCAAGGTGATAAGTACTAATTTTGAAGTATATTGATTTGGGTCAAAGGAACCCCACTAGCAAATCAATTAATATAACATAATATTAACATTGTAAAAATGTCTTCTTATGGGACAACTGAGTGGTTGGCAAAATAGGATGTTATCACCTCCACTCGGTTTCAAATCAGATGGGGAACATCTTTGGTATGTTGTGATAAGACTCAAGTAGGCTCCCCCTAAGTCATAAATTCCTGGTACATTTGGCTTACAAGCAATGTATATATATATATAATATATATATATATATATTATATATATATTTTATATATATATATTATATATTATATATATATATATATATACTTGTGTTTATATAAGAGAATCGCACTTGAGAATTGTGTAATGAGGGGAGTCAACAAGAGTTATGTTGATCCTCTCATGGTTCTATCTCATCGAACCATGTAGTTAGGCCACCACCCACCACCACATTCGGAATGTTGTGAACTTGTAACGAGCAATGAAGATGATGAAAAGACAAATCTGTTTGAGGTTCTGATGTGGGAATCTTGACCGTCGAAAGACCACCACCGCCCGTTACTTGCTACATGTTGGAGGTGAGAAGTGGAAGAGAAACTTTGTCAGCATAACATGGAATGGGTAATGTAGGTCACACAATGATGCCATGTTAGGGTTAAGAAAACCTAGTGGAGTCTGTGCGAGTGCCACATGAGCGATGTGCTGAGATAACCTCTTTTAACTAGTCGACCTTCGAACAGGCATAATTTTGATCTAGAGCTCGAATTGAGGTAAGTTTTATATCATCGAAAGTTGTCGATGAGTTGATCAAGCAAACAGAATTGGTAGGCGTCAATCGATCTGTGGAATGTATCAATATTTCACATATTAAGTTCGTTATGAGATGAGCCCACTCATCTCACAATGATAATAAAATCATTTCGGACATATCTTTGCCGAGTAAGATCTATTGTAACGGGGCTGAAAGCAGATTTTTTGGTGTCCACATTTCTAGACAAGGTAACAAGTACAACATTCATTCCTTCGGACGTATCGGTTAGACAAATATGCCCATAATAACTAGGATGAATATCCCGTGTCGAAAACTAGCAGTTCGCCTGTTAGGCAGGCCTAATGGCTCAATTTTTGCCCATGAGCTATTTCCGTCATGGATTAGTTTGATCCAAAATTTGGGATAAGGGGTGTTAACCAGAAAAATCTTGAAAGTGTTTTTTAATAGTGTTGAAGTGACCCAGTTATGAGGAGTTGACTACAGAGACAAAGAAAGATTGTTGTCAAGACGTAGAGAAGGTAGAGTGGGTAGTTGGTTAGATAACTATCACTTTAACATCGAAGAAAGTTCAATCCAATTTTTAATCTTTGTTTGTTCGATTGCGAAGTGACGTTAAAAGTATATTGATTCCTTTCCAATAGACAAACACTTTTCTACTGGATATTTCAATTCATCCATAAATTTTTTCCCTCCTTTTCTCCTTTTTTCCCACATTTTGAACGTTACTATCGAGGTAATGCACGCATCTAAAGAAGCATTAAGTTAGTACCTAATAAATATAACTAATTGATTACATTGAGTGGATTATATACAAAAAGGGGATCCGATTCGATACTATTCCTATCATATTCTGTTTCATAAAAGAAAAGAATGGATTGATTCATGGAGTTTAGGAATGGCAAAATTGAACCATTTGTTCGTTCTGTTTCATCAATGTGAAAAGATTCTACATCTCGTATCATTTTTGCCATAGTTAACAACAGATGTTCTTCCAAGAGGATAGGAAGAATCCAACATTTTTTCTTAAATGGTCGGACAAAAATCCATTACCCTCCAGTGCCACCCTCAGGGGTAAGAGACCCCGAGAGAGCAGTCCCTCCCAATCCCAGGGCGGGATAGTCCCAGGGACAGTCATTGACTAAGGTCAATGGTTGGGTGGAGGAGCTAGCCCCATGGACCCACTTGCCTCGATTCAGAATCTTTTTATTTTCTATCCGAGAATAAATGATTAGGAAATAATACATACAGGGGAAAGCCGTTGCAATGAGAATTTGCAGCACGGTTTGGGCAGAGAGATTTATCGCTCTTACTGATACTGAAGGAGCAGATCATCCACTCCATCCAACGAGCTCTGGTTTCGAGTCCCGGCAACCCGGATCAAATTTCTGATAGGTTACCTTCCGTGCACTCATTTCTGGTTCTGGATCTAATCAAGTTTTTTTCATATTTGTTTCTATTCACCCCGGGAGAGCATCCCCTCCCAATCCCAGGGCGGGACAGTCCCAGGGACAATCATTGACCAAGGTCAATGGCTGGGTCGAGGAGCTGGCCCCATGGACCCACATGTTTATACGAGAGAGCTTGTGGTATCACTATCACTTGGCAAGCCAGTTCTCCTTCTACCCTAACCTTCAGGACTAGGTTGATAGTAGGCCCCATGTGACCCACATACTCACGGTGCCGCTTGTGGAATCATCACTAGCGTGGTAAGCCTGCCATCAGCCCTAACCATGATGGACACCCTCAACAGTGAGGCTGAGAGTCATGTCTGTCCCTTCCAGGCCCACATGTTCGTTTACCACCGTGTGGTAAACCTCCCATTGAGACAAGGCAGAAGTATTATTGGCTCCCTAACATCAGCCCTATAAACTGCTTACTAACACTACCCTTTAGAGAAAATAGGTCAGGGGACAGTCATTGATTGGGTTGATGAGTTGGCCCCATAAACCCACATACTTTTGATCCTGTGAGCTTGTGGAGTCATTGGAGTATGGCAAGCCTGATTTCATCAGCCCTAACCCTTCCTGTTGGGTATTTTTATCTTTATTGGAAACCCACCCTATGCTCGATTATTGTTGAAGTTTTTATCTTTATTGGAAACCCACCCTTTGCTCGTTTTTTGTTGAAGTTTTGGAGAAGCGCCTGAACTCTAGGAACTTTGAGAAAAGCATGACCTCAGTGAGGCAACACTCTGTTAGAGCTAATTCCCTCCTAATTAGAGCTAGGGTGTTGGCCCTATCTCAAATATAGATAGGAACAGACATTAACCTCGACCCAAAGGGAGGAGGTTTTGTTAGGAGTTTTTTGTCAAGGTTAAGGGATACAATGTTGAGCCAAAGGCTCAAGGGTCAAGGAGGGGCCCCATGAACATAAGATGGGGAAACTCAACTTGGATGCTTATACTAACATATTTTTGGAGTTGTTGAGGTATGTTCCATACATCAAAGATAAGAAGGTTAAGATCTAGAGATGCCTCAGTGGGTTATAGCAGTCCTACCAAGATAGGATTGAGTTTGATGAGTCGAGGACGTTGGAGGATACCATACGGAAGGCTAACTATTGCTATGATCAATATAAACATAGGTCTAAGTTATAATTAGATTAGAAGAGAAAGGATAGGAACAATCTTAAAGGAAGGGGCCAAAACTACAAGAGGTTAGAATTGCAAAAGACATCAAAAAAATGTATCTGGTAAATGGAAGGAAAAAATTATTGGAAGTTTTTTTTTTCTCGGTAAACTGTCTAACTATTATATTATATGTACAGAAAAAAGATTACAGACATTGTAGCATGACTTTGACCCTGGCTTCCATGGCCACCCGCGGCGCCATGGGTGCAACCGACTGAACCGAAAGCTCCCACGCAGGGGTAGCATCCACCATATGTCCCTGAAGCCTCTGGATGACTGATTGAGGCTCAAAACAGTTCCAAAAAAACCAAAACAATACGCAGACTATCCATTTTGCTTATAGGTAATCCAGCCCACGCAGGGGCGACCTTCCACGACCAACTGGGGACTGATTTTGCCCAACATACTGACACTGAACATGACCAAAATGCACTGAGTATTTTTAAAAAGCAACAGAAAGACAGATTGAATTCTAACCCAAACCAGGTGACCCGCGATCGACTAAATTCTGGACTGGAGCTGTGTGAGGGTGAACGCATCTAGAGCCCGCGCAGGGAGGCTACTCATCCTCAGGGGGCTTCTCCTCTTCAATTGTGCACCAGCCCTGACCTTCAAGGACCCCTTCCCACATAGCCGCCCATTTGGCACGCTCCTCGTCTGTAGCCGTAGTCGTCCTGGAGGTGGAGGGGTCTGCCATGATCGCTTTCCCAGAGGTACCTTCCCCACTTGGAGGAGGCGACAAGGGGTTAGCTGGTTCCAAGCCTGTAGGGGGTGTATCCTCCCCTCGTGGTGGCACTTCCTCTTCGGCACCCTCCGGGACTCGGGTAAAGAGAACAGAGACGTGAGCACAGATGCCGTGAGTATCCCGGGGTTTACCAAGGGTAAAGACCACAGTGCCGAACGCTGGGAGGGCTGGCCCCTCCTCTCTAGCGCCTCCAACCTCCGTAATTTGCCCTGCATGGAGAGGCATAACCCCCGCCCGTCGGTAGCAGTAGCAGCAGCAGCAATGGTGGTGTTCCCACTCTGCTCCACCACGACCACGACCCCGACTCAAACCTCGTCCAGAACCCCTTCTGTTAGGCTGCCTATGTCAAAGCCTAGCCATAGGCAATTTCTTCTCTCTTGTGCTAGCTTGGAGCTGGTCGCGTGGCCTCCCTGCAGCCAGAATTTGGCACTTGCTCCGCCCAGGCACCACCACCACCACCTTCGTTGCCTCTTCCGACGTATTGGCCCCCCACGCTTCTGAAGTGCAGAGCTCAGAGTTCACCGCCCGAACCTCTGAGTCTGCCTCCCTGCCTTCCGAGGAGCCTTCCGAGATCTTATGGCCCACCTCAGAGTCGAAATGTCGAAGGGTCCAGAGGGCAGCCTGTGATGGCGCGCACCTCTTCCCGCAGCAAACTCTTCCCTGCAACTGATAATTCTGCCACCAGGTAACTGAAAGACCGGGAAACCTTGGCCTAATGCCACCTTCAGCCCGATATTTATCACCTCCCCATTGATCAGAGTGCCTCCATCGTTCCCCCATCTTGTCAACCTGCACTGCATTAATGTCTTGAGCTCGCCTCAGCTGAAATGAACCGATGACGGCTTCGCTCATGTTAAAAAAATTATTGGAAGTTGAGGTAGATGGAAATATTTGTTATCTCCTCCAAGCTCCTCTTTCTTCACTCCTCCAAGCTCTCCTTTACTCTCTCCCATAAGCTTTCACAACTTTGCCCTAAAAAATGTGATCTCCTTTTCTCTCTCCACCACTCTTCTCCAAGCTCAAGCAAATAAGATGAAAGAATGAGGAAAAAATAGGGGAACATGTCTTTTAACCTCATCCTCACTCTCCCCTCGGCCCTAAACCCAGCCTAGGTCCCACCCAAACTCAAAAGTTAAAAGATATATAAAATTCAAGTTTGTGGGGAGCATGCAAGTGGAATCGGAACCACATGAGAGCCATGTAAGAACCATGAACAAACCATGTGCCAAACTGCAATCCCATAAGTTGAATCATGTACATAACTTCCATGGTTCCACAGTGACAAGGAGTGCATTAAATTTGAGGGAGTGTTATCTTTAATATTTTAATAGAGGATTTCCATGTGATCCTATGGGAATCGTGTCCAAAGCGAGGTTGTGGCCTCTAGAACAAGGTGGGGATTGTTCCTACAACATTACTTTAGGTAGAAAAATAAAGTTCTTAAACGTCTTGGGGCACTCTAATTTGATAGCTTCTCGAATAACAAATGTTTTCAATCCCAAAAATGAAAAATTAAAAGCTATAAAAGTGTTATATGTACGAGTATTAAGGTTTTTTATGCTTTTGCAATAGAAGTTGTCCCTGTGGATAGAACTAATTTAGTTGATTCATTAGTTATTGTTGCCACTACATTACAACCCCTTAATGATTCCATACATGGTCTAAGGTGGTACACTAAGAAGTGATCTTTAAAGCAGCCATCCCATATAACCTAAAACATTGGCAATTGTTTGACGATGATGCCCAAATCCTTTGTTTTATGCAAAGTGCAAAATAATTTTCTAATGACCGAGAAAATTTGGAGGACTCCCAAATTAGTAAATGTCTTGGAAGAGTCCATTCCCAAAGAAGCAATCCTTTTCAAAAGCCTTTGATAGGAATGATGGGTGCAAGCAAGAATAGGTAATTTACAAATCCCAAGAAATAATAAAGATCAATATAGTATTAGAATTGCACCCTCAAATGCTTGATTTTGGGAAGAATACTACCATGAAAAGAAGGGTTGAGCTTAGGTGTTTGTTTCATGAGTACAAATGTGTGTTTGCCTAATCTTACCAAGATATTAAATCCAACAACAAAGATGTGATCCAACACATTATTCCATTAAAGGAAGAGGTCAAACCAATCAAACAAAAGCTTTGGCATATAAATCCTACATTAGCCCCTTTCCCAAAAGGAATTGAAAATATTCTTGATGATAATATTATAGTTCCTATTAGGCATTCTTCATGGTTATCTAACCTCACAAAAATCCAAAGAAAAACTAATTATATTAGGCTATATGTTGATTTCAAGTATGTAAACCAAGCTCGCCTTAAAAGTAACTATCCTTTACCTAATATGGAAAACATTTTGCAAGATTTACTCAAGAATAAATATTATCTATGATAGATGTTTTTTAGGGTTAAACCAATTTTTGGTCAAAGAAGAAGACCAACTGAAAATAGCCTTCACCAATCCATGGGGAACTTGCAAGGCTTTGAGAATTCATTTTAGTATTTTGAATGTTAGGTCGAATTTTCAAAGTGATATGGCTTTTTCTTTTAGAGACTTGATTGAAAAAATAATTGAGATTTATAAATATGACATGACTACAACATCCAATGAAAGAGGCACTCACCTATATGATCTTAAAAATAACTTTGACCCATGTAGGAAATATGGAATCTCACTTAATCATAAGAAATCAATTTTGGGGGCAAACCAAGGACAAATATTAGGACTTACTATATCCAAATATGGTATTCACATAGATCCTAAAAGAGTTGAATCCATCAAGACAATTTGTCTCCTGAAGGATAAGAATTCCCTCCGATCTTTCATTAGGAATATAAACTTCATAGGAAGGTCCATCCCAAATTTTGCTGAATTTTTAAACTTATGAACATGTTGTCAAAAATGGATATTGTTTTCACATGGGATGAAAAGAGTAAGAAATTCTTCATAAATCAAGGACAACATCATAAAAACACATATTTTGATTGGTCCAGATTATTCCAAGGATTTCATTATCTATTATTTTTCTTCTAAATAAATTATTATTGGTATCATGTTTTAAAAGGATGATAATGAGTCCGCATGGGGTAGCTCAAGTGGCAATGGCCATGAAAATCAAGTCTCATCGAACCGGAAGTCTTGGGTTCAAATATTGCGCTACCCTTCCCCGGTAGTGGGGTGTGTAATGGACATGAAAATCAGAGAGTCCTACCAAAGCTTACAAAAAAAAAAAGGATGATAATGAAAATGAAAAACATATTGTATTCATGAGTAAGGTCCTTCGAGAAAATGAGTTGAGATGCACAATCATAGAAAAACAAGATTATTCCCTTGTCAAATCCTTAAAACACCTTAGAACTTATGTTGGGTATATAAAATCATAGCCTATGTCCCTTATCCCACTATAAGGGATGTGATGATCCAACAAGATTGTTTAGGGTCGAGGGGAAAATGGGTATTTATTATTTAGGAGTATGACTTAGACATTGGACCAAAGAAAATTTTTAAGGGGCAAGGATTAGTGGAAGTGTTGACTAACAATGATGAGAGGTTGAGTTAGGAAAAAACAATCAGATGTGTGCTATTTTAAATGACCTAGAATGTAATGACCAATATTTTAATATAATTTATTATATGAGAAATCTATCTTCAGCTCCTCATTTAGTTGATCACAAAAAAATATCCTTTAGTTTGAAGGCTACGAAGTTTTGTATGAATCAAGGTGGACTTGGTTGGAAGAATCTGAATGGAATAATACTTAGGTGTGTGAACAAGCAAGAAGCTAAGAAGTTGATTGTGGAATTTCATTCGAGATTTTGGGTGGAACATTTACAACTCAAACAATCACTCATAAAATCCTAAGGGCATGATATTATTAGCCTACAATTTTCATTGATACACAAACATTTTAGGTCATGTCGTCGATTCTTCATAAGAAAGAAAAAACTCCCCCCATTGCCTTTTAAGTCAGTGATAATTGAGGCGCCATTTTGACAATGAGGCTTGAATTTTATTAGAAAATTCAAAGATAAATCCAGCAATGGACATCGATGGATTCTAGTAGCCACCGATTACTTTACAAAATGGGTATAAACTATACCAACCAAGAATGAAAATAAGGAAGTTTTAATGGCTTTCCTAGAAGACAAGATTATCACAAGATTCAGAACCCTAAACAAAACAATAACAACTAATGTCAAAACTTTTAGTTTGACTGTCATGGCCACATTTTGTTTCTAATATGGGGTGGTGTTAGCTCATTTTTCCAATTAATACCCTCAAGGAAATAGGTTAGTTTAGTCCAACAATAAGAATATTATGAATATTATTAGCAAATACGTTGGAGAAAACAAGACAAGTTGGATAGAAAAATCAAATATGTTGTATGGGAAAAACATACAATTGTTAAAACATCTATTGGGACAAGCCCTTTTGATTTATACTATGGGGTTGAGAACAAGTTACCCATCCAACTAACTCCCAATCCTTCAGTATTTACAACAAGTCACTTGAAGGATATGTGATTCAATCCAAGATAGATTAATTGGTATAACTGGATTAATCTAAGCATATTACTTATCATCAAATGATTAAGAATAGAGAAAATGTTAAAATGATATTAGATCAAAAGGAAAAATCATGATATTTTAAGGAAAAAAACATGGTATACTTATAGGATAAAATGAAATAAAAGCTAGGTATGCATAATAAATTTGATAGTTTCTAGCAAGGACCATATAAAATTCAAGGAAAAGTCAGGATAAACTCATATTATTTAATCAACCTCAAAGGGGAAGGTTTTCCATTAGCGATAAATGGTCAACTTTCAAAGACTTACTTTTTAGATGATACTGGCACTTGACTATTTAACTTTAGATAGTATAGAGTAGGTAGGGTTGTGTGTCTTGTATTTTTTTATTTTACATTCTTCCTTAATTTATTCATGTTGATTTTACTGCATAATTAGTTATCATTTCATTTCCTTTGTGTATTTTAGTTTTTTTTTTACTTTCCCAATCATTGTATGACAATTAACACCCTTACATTGCAGAATTTTTTTCTCCCAATGTTTTAGCTTGTCAGCTAGTAGCCTTATAATGATCCACAAATAGCTAGCCTCAAATGTGTCTCATCCATGCTTTAATCAACACTTTATTTCACCTACCCTGCTCATCCAATGAAGGTGGGTAATCTATTATAAGGTACATCAACCATTTTTTTAAATTAAAGTGCTTTCATTTAATGTTTAAGGGCATTCTAATATGCATCATAGGTTGAATTGGATGATAGACCACATTTGGTTGTATTATAGTTCCCGTGCATTACCTTGATGGTTATCACTTTCCCTTGTTTGCAATGTTGCATTGATGTTAAATGGTCATTGGTTATGTTGATGGCAACTGTTATGTTGATATAATTGATTACATGTTTGATGTTGAAAAGTGTTATGCTAATGTAAATTGATAACATATTTGATGATTGTGATGTGCATAAAGGCTCAACACTGATTAAAGTGATGTGATGTGCAAAGGTTGACTATTGTTGATTGATATGAAAATATTGATTTATGTAGATTGAAAGGTTGATGTGTAAGGTTGATCCTTGTTCAAGACATTACATTGGTATGTGAGGCTAATAAAATGAAGGTTGATCCAATGATACAATGCATATTTTATATACAAATTAGATACATGGCACATGAGAGCTGGAGAACAAAGTCTAGAGGACTTTATATTTTCATTGAATAATATGTGCTAAAATTACATTTCTAAGACGTATAGTGTAGTCATTGTTGTCGGCTTATATTATTTTCAGTTGTTTTTAATATTACAAAATTTATTTGTCTTGAACTTAGTTTCATATTTTGAAATGAAGAGGCAGATTGTGAACAGTCCTAGAAGACCAAGTGATAACTCTTCAATTCTAATTCTTGCACGGAATACAAATAGTTGTCAACTCTTGTATATAGAAATATGCATATTTGAATAATAAGAAGGTTGGAGAACTGAATATTATGTGAGAGAAATCATGAACAATGTGGTGAGGAGAGATAGAGAAAGAGGAGTACAAGTGGAGAAAGTTTAAGGAGAGAAGAGAGGATAAGAAGTTGAATAGAGAGCAGAAATTGAGTTAAAAACAGAGATAAAGACCAGGTAACCAATAAAATCAATTTGTTTTTTGATAATGGATTGTAGTCTCCTTTCAAGTGGTAGCCTGAAAAGGAGCAAGTTGTATCATGTAGAAGAGGAAGTAGGAGTTCCCTTGCAAGTTGTAGCTTGTAGAATAAATTCGAGGTAGTAGCTTCCTGAAGGTAGTGACCTGCAAAAAAGTTGATGTAACAAGGGAAGTAGGAGCTTGCCTTCACATCACTTCAACTAGAATTTGTGGTTTTTTCCTTTATGGGTTTCCACTTATATCTAGTGTCTTTATGTGTTGCATGTTGAAAGTCTCACTTGTGTGAATGTTGTTGAATTCATTATTATATGTTGAATTCAAATTTCTCTATGGTGACTACAAAAAGAGTTGAACATATACATAAGTCTTTAGCTGCAAAAGAAAATAAATGAAAAAAAAACTTGTATTGATTGTCTAAAAAGACACAATTATTGACTCCCCCCTCCGGTAATTGTCGAGTATTGATCAGTTGGTATTAGAGCAAGTTCCTTTTGAAGCAACCTTACAACTAGAAGCAAAAATATAATGCATAAAAATGGTTAGTCATGAATTATGTTCAACAAGTAAAGTACCTATGTTGAATGGAACAAATTATACCTTTTGGAAAATAAGAATGAATACATATTCAATGTTTCTTGGTGTAGATGTCTGATCTGCAGTGTAGAATGGCTTTGAGGAGCCACTTGTAATAGGTAACAAAGTTGATAAGCTTGAATTTACATTCAATGCAAAAGCCATGAATGAAATTCTTAGTGGACTAATTGAATTTGAATTTATTAAAGTAATGCATTGTACTAATGCCAAAAACATGTGGGACAAATAGAAAAATATTCATAAAGGTGATTATAAAGTGAATTTGGCTAAGCTATAGGTTTATAAAATGTAGTTTGAATCTTTAAGAATCAATGAAGATGAAGATTTGGCTAAGTTTTTTCTTAGAGTAGATAAAATTGTTAATGTAATGAAAGGCTTAGGTAAGGAAGACAAGGAGTCTACATTATTTCAAGAAGTCCTTAGATCTCTACATGTTAAATTTAATCCCAAGGTATTAACAATAGAAGAAATGTCCAATATTGAAGAACTAAAAATGGACCAGTTATTTAGCTCCCTTACAACATATGAAATAAGAATTACTAAAGGAAAATCAACAACTCGAGATGCAACATTTAAGACAAAGAGGACTCTAGGAGATTAGGAATGTTGATGCTCAAACTCTAACGAAGAAGAAACAAAATTTGTCAGAAGATTGAAGAAAGGTATAAGTAAGTACAATGGCAAACTTCCATTTAAATGTTTTAACTATGGAAGAATAGGTCATTATGCCTCTAAATGCCCATATAAGAAGGAAGGGAATAAATAGAGGCAAGCAACAGAACCATCAACAAAAGAATGAGTCAAAGAAAGGGTATTTTGCGGGAGGCGTACTTACCACCTCTCGAAACTTATGACGTTGTTGGATGAACATTAGTGGCATAACATATGAACAAGATAGTTTTATTTGAGACAATATCTACTCCAAATACAAGGAGAATTTCACTATGAAATCTCTATCTTCACTAATTCTGAAGAAACAAAATATATTTTCAAAAATAAAATCTATGTGGGCGACTTTTAGTCTTGTAACATACCCCCTTACCATATAGTTATACTTCCCATTGTATTGAGAGTGGTTTATTTATTTATTATTATTATTTAAAGCATAAAGAGGACAATATAGGAAAAGTCAATTCTGTATGAGAAAAATAAAACAAATTATTAAAGGAACCAAGGTAACAAAAGGTTGTGCATGCCATACCACCACAGTGGCCATTTGTTCTTTAATTGTAGGTCATACTACTGTAGTTCTACCCTTTTCCACAAAGAGGCCCTACTTTGAAATTTGAAGTGTTGTTAAATAAACTCTGTTTTGAATTATCTAATGAGAAAATATGATGACAACAACCAATCAAGTATTGTATGCACTTCAAACATGATATCACAAATAAGTTTATGAGAGTCAACAGGCTTTTCCTTTTCATCCCTCCATAAATACAAACAAACCTACCATAAAGGTACAATACTCGGCTCAACGTTGAAGAAGAGCACAACTGGAGAGATGACATCCTTGCTCGAAATCTTGGGCCCCAAACATTACGAAAGAAGTGCCAAAGTTATCCAAAGTATCCTCAACACCTTAACAAAGAAGTATACAAGAGGTTCTTCATCCTGAAAACCACCCCTTTAAACTCTCCCTTATTCCATTGATATGTGTGAAGTGTCCACATTTGTTGTTTTAATCATTTGACCAAATCACATCTCACAGATGCCGCACCCCTAAGCCCAAAGTATGCAAGTGAAGGGAAGCCATAAAATGGTCTTGGAGAATGGAAGATTCAATTCAACTATGTGTCTTGGATAATTCATGATATATGCCAATCCAGTCTCCTTCTAAAGTAATGCATCAAGTTATAGGATCACCCATAAAAGAATCCTTCCATTCCAATGTTTAGGCTCTTCTAGGTATAACTATGGTAAGCATTGACTCCATATAGGGATTGCACCCTTTCGCAGGGTGCAATAGAGCTCTAGAATATCCAAGCTGCTAATGATGTACTTGCAATAAAATGAAATTGCTAGAATCAAGCGATGTGATAGATCCAAACTTCACATTTTCATCACCCCAACATACTATCCAAAAATGTTTTGCTCAATGATTCCTATTTTATTGCTCCTTGAGCTTATTTTCCCTTACTCTAGACTAGTATAAGTGCATCAATAGTAATAATTTTTGCAAAAGTCATATTGGCTTCTATGAAAAAGGATGACAAGAAGTCATACACTTTCCAAGAGATGACATACATATTTGCTAGATAACGTGCCTTGTATCTAGAATCGGCTTGTCCAAGAGGTGGGATGCACAACATAAGATTAATGCAAGAACCCCAAAGTGACCTTGTCTCTCAGACTCATGGAAAGACTGCATAATGAACCAACAAATACACTTTAACACAAGCACATAAAGAAGAATTGTAAGTGTGTAGGAGATCAACTACACTCCAAATCTTAACAAGGACAATAGGAATATGGACTCATGATATTAGTATTTGAGCACCATTCATAGAAGAATCCTTGCATTCCAGTGCTTAGGCTCTTCTAGGTATAAATGTGGTAAGAACTAGATCCATATGGCAACTGCACCCTTTTGCAAGGTGCAAGAGAGCTCTAGAATCTCCAAGCTACTAATGATGTACTTGCAGTAAAATGCAATTGCAAGAATCAAGTGATGTGATAGATCCAAACTTCACATTTTCATCACCCAACATACTATCCAAAAATGTTTTGCTCAACCTATATGTTTCCTACAAAAATAGCTCTAACAACACTGTTTGAAATCAAATGCCAAATAAGTAACAAAGATTCATATTCTAATGCTCCTTGAGGTTATTTTCCCTTACTCTAGACTAGTATAAGTGCATCAACAATAATAATGCATGCACAAGTCATATTGGCTTCTATGAGAAAAGACGACAACAAGCCATACACTTGCAAAGAGAAGACATACATATTTGCTAGATAACATGCCTTGTATCTAGAACCAACTTGTCCAAAAGGTGGGATGCACAACTTAAGATTAACAAAAGAACCCCAAAGTGACCTTATCTCTCAGACTCATAGAAAGACTGCATGATGAGCCAATAAATATGCTTTAACACAAGCATATAAAGAACTGTAAATGTGTAGGGGATATCAACTACACTCCAAAGCTTAACAAGGAAAATAGGAATATGGACTCATGATATTAGTATTTGAGCATCTTACGATGGCAATATAATTTCAATTTCTTAGTAATCTTGTACATTCTTGTTTTGGAATTTATATCACGTATTCATCTATTAATATGGTTTCATCTTAAGATATATATTGATACAATGTGCTTCATACCTATGGAGGAGAAATTTCTGTAAAACTATGCAATCCTAATGAGAGCAATGATGAAGCATTTAGAACAATAGTTTGGAATCTCAACTCCTATGCAAATCCAGTTAGAACCATACCATAAAGGACAATGCTCAAAAAAATTATATCAATGTTGCACATATAGCTTAGAAATGGCAATCACCATGTGCACAAACCTAGGAGGGTGTAGAAGAACTCAGACCA
Organism: Pinus taeda; assembly: GCA_000404065.3. Classification (NCBI taxonomy): domain Eukaryota; kingdom Viridiplantae; phylum Streptophyta; class Pinopsida; order Pinales; family Pinaceae; genus Pinus; species Pinus taeda. Next base: position 27,470 of record APFE030201664.1, read on the forward strand.
ATCCAATTCTCTGAAGTTTGTACACTTGAAAGTGCCTCCTAGATTTTCACAAATAAGGTGATAAATAGTACAAAGAAATAAATGATTTGAGATTAACAATACCAATTTATTTAGAAAGCTACATGTCAATATGTCTAAAGTTGGCAATGAAAATCAACAATCAATGACAAAGATTGTATAGAACATGAATGCATGTCCTTGTTAATAGTGACCAATAGTAAGGCAACATGTAGAATGTTTAGTAATTTGAAAAAAAATAACACGTTAGCATAAAGAAGCTCAAGTGAGAGATTAAGATAACACAATATTTGAGAATACATACTGGTATTTCCACTTCTCCATCTAATTGCTCAGCTTAAGCCTTCTTTTAGAAAGTTATGGTGCTTCCCCTTCTGGCTTGACTTTTGATCCAATATATTCCTCTTGACGAGGACATCGAAGGCAGATACTAAACCATAAGCTCCAAGCATGACTAGTAAAGTAAGAGAAAAAAGTAAGACCAGTTATAAAATAAGAACCTATATTAAAATAGTTAACCTACCATTTCTTTTCTTTTGCAGAAATAAAGAGGTCCCTCTCTCCAGATTCAATGATGACCTTGCAGGCCTATCTCAAATGTGTAAACATAAATCTTGGAAACTATTTCCACAAATTCAATGATAAAGAGTACAAAGAAATAACTGATTTCGGATTAACAATACCAATTTCTTCATAAAGCTACAGGTCAAGATGTGTAAAGTTTGCAATGAGAATCAATGATAAATATTGTATCAAACATGAATGCATGTGCATTTTAACAGTGACAAATACCAAGGCAAAATGTAGAATGTTCAATAATCTGGAAAAAAAAATAAAAATAATAATAATATAATATAATAAATTATATAATATATATATATATATATATATATTATATATATATATATATATATATATATAATATATAATAGCATGTTAGCACATATCAGCTCAATTAAAAGCTTCAGATAACACAACATTTGAGAATACATACTTGTATTTCCACTTCTCCATCTAACTGCTCAGCTTAAGCCTTCTTTTAGAAAGTTATGGTGCCTGCCTTTCCGACTCGACTTTTGGTCCAATATATTCCTCTTGGTGAGGACATCGAAGGCAGATACTAAACCATAAGCTCCCAAAATGACCAGTAAAGTAAGAGAAAAAAGTAAGACCACTTATAAAATAAGAGCCTATATTAAAATAGTTAACTTATTGTTTCTTTCCTTTTGCAGAAGTAAAGAGGCTTCTCTTACCAGATTCAATGATGACCTTGCAAGCCTGTCTCAAATGTGTAAAAAAAGATCTTAGAAACCTGAATTAAACTCAGATCCAAGGAATTTAAACTGGAAGTGGAAAACATATCAAAGTAGATGCATCCAGTTAATCTACAAAACACTTGTCTACTCCCATAAATCAATACTTGAAGACATTACATACATAAATGCTTACTAGTTTTGAAGTTAAAAAAATCCATCACTCGCAGCTCTTACACTTGCCAAGAGATGACATACATATTTGCTAGATAACAAGCCTCGTATATAGAACCAACTTGTCTAAGAGGTGGGATGCACAAGTCATTATTAACCAAAGAACCCCAAAGTGATCTTGTTTCTCAGACTCATGGAAAGACAACATAATGAGCCAATAAATACACTTTTACACAAGTAGATAAAGAAGAACTGTAAATGTGTAGGAAATATCAAATACACTCCAAAGCTTAACAAGGATAATAGGAATATTTTAATATCCCTAATTTTGATTTTCAACATTAGAGATGAGTTTGGGGAGAGGACGCAATTCCGGCACCGAGACTTAGGGGGGAAAAGGAATATTGCAGCTCTAGTGGAAATTGGGGACAACAAGAAAGAGAAATTCAACCTAAGGAGGGAGCTCACACTCTTGGAGGAGAGAGGAAAGAGAAGGGAATGTGAATTAGGGGGGAGAGAGAGAGAGTGGGGACCACAAGGAGAGGAGGGGCCACGAATTATAAATAGAGCAAGAGGCACTCATTTCGATCATTCATTCATCTATTCAGAAATTGTGTCTTTAACATAACGTTGAAGCCAAGTCTTTAGTGTTGTTTAGCACACAAGAGTCTCCGAGCGGAGATCTCAACCCTTTCTTCGGTGGATTTTGAGTGCCATCCCAAGGGTGGAGTCCTACCTATACCAGTTTGTACCAACAGCAGGGAGTGCGAGTTTGTGGAGAGAATTGGCATTAACAATACAGGGACTGGGGAGCTCTTGGAGGAGGCATGCTTGGAAGTTGTGGAGTGAAGGGAGTTAGGGGTTGAAACTTGAGGTGGAGTCCGAGGAAGTGTTATGGGGGATTTTCCAATGTTTTGATGGAGCAACAAACACAACATTTGCTACAAGGTACATCTTCTTGATGTAGAGGAGGACAAAAGAATTTGGGGGTCAATTTTGGAGTGTCAAAACTAGGACAAACCCTTTCTTGGTTTTTCTGGGTTGATTGAGGAAAGGCCAAGATTAATTTGGTAGAATTTTCTGGGAATATTTGAGGGGTCAAACAGGGGTCCCAGCTTGACCAGTAGCTAGAGGAGCTAGGGAAAAATTGGGCCGAAATTCCAAGGTCAACATTTGGCCAATTCCTTCGTTCGTGGGTTTTTGTGGGTTACTGGTGGAGATCCCGAGGTTAATTTCCTAGAATTTTCTGAGCACCCGAGGATGCCCTAGAAACAGTTCTTTGCAACCAGCAACATATTTCTAAGTAGTTTCAACGTAGAGCCAAGAGAGAGCAGCAACAAATTTAAGAGGGATTTCTTATTATTCATTCGGGATTAGCTAGCTTGCCTTGAGCAAGCCCAGGTGCAATCTTTCCAAAACTTCATTGTATCATCTTCTTATTATAATAAAATGGCTTAGCGACACAGATTTTGATGAAATTTCATGGTCTAACTCATGTGTTTGATTTTCGTGGTTTTATGTCTATGTTTGTTTTGTTATTTATTGAAAAAAAAATCCATAGGAATATTACAGTGGTATTAAAGCCATAATCTTGGCTCAACTTGTGGGAAACCCTTTGTTCCTATGACAAGACCAAAATCAAAAGCTAAGAAATCATGGGATCCAAAGAAAGATTAGAATCAAACAACATGACATTCACCTTGAACGAGGTGATTAGGATGCAACAAATGATGATTGATGTGGGGGAGAAGTTGATTCATTCTGCAATTGGAAATCACGACATGATTGCAATTGTTGTGGAGTTATTGGAAGCAAATTGGAGGGAATACCAATCATTGGGTCATGGTATTCAAAAGTCCCTCTCTTTTTAAGAGTTCTGTGAACTAAGAGGCATGCACAAACCAATGGGGATTCAGCGGAATTATGTTGGGATATGAGGAGGATTAAGGAATAAGTCGAGATGAGAGAGAACATAACCATGGACGAGGGAGTTCATCTAGATACATTCCAGTCAGTTGAGAATGAAGCTAATGGCACACATGAGGAGCATGAGGATACACCTAATGTGACGCAGGGGTCACCCTTGTTGGAGTTTCCTTTGGTAGCCCAAGTAAACAGATTAGAGGAGGCAATTGAGCACACATTCATTGATGAGGTATCCATTAATGAGGCATCCCAGTCTATGACAAAGCTTCAGAACAACAACCACCTACTGTTGATTGATGAACACTTCTTGCATGTTGGGTTGTCTGTGGAGGAGCAGTTGGAGGCTCATGTCGAGCCCATGATGGAGGATGATGTGAAACCATTATTTGGGCTAGCCATTGATGAGGGGCAACATAGAGACCACCTATTGGTATTCCAACACAGTTCGCTTCAGAGGTGCACTGACAAGATCTACAACATTAGCAGCCCACCCCTACACATTGGACTGAGAGAGGAGGAGTTGTCTAGACATACCAGAGGGGATGACCAGGTTAGCAACACTATTATATCACCTTTTCCCATTAGAGAGAGGGGGACAAAGCTACCTAGTTAGATCTCATGTATTGACCTAGATAGTGAGAGGAGACGAATGGAGTTGCACAAGGTGAAACGTCTGCATGTCGGGGTTGTTCTATGTGCGGGAGTTTGTGCGTTTGATCCCTCTCTTGGGGTTGGATGGCGATAGATTTTGTGTTGGTACCCGATGGAGGGGATTGGACTCATGGAGATGGTCATAGTCTGGAGTAAAGCTTAGTGAGAGCTCTTAGACACCGAGGGCAATGGAGGCCCAGGTTGGCATTGGGATCTAGGTGGAGCTCCCTGTCAGATATCAAACAAGCGGGATGGTTATGGAATTGATAAGGTAGTCAACCCAGTGGCTAAGAACATACATTCCCTAGGGAATTCTAGTTGACATCAACGGACATGTGATTTGTGAGCATGTTCCATGGATTGTATTGGCATGCTGGTTGCGCATGGGGTCGTAAAATGATTAGAATTCTCTAGTAGGAGCTGGTGAGAGGAGGTGGCATGGGTAGCCCACCGGACCGGGCATTGTATGGAGATGATGTTCTCCCATTTGGGTATTGGGAACAAGAGTCATCGAGGATCGGCTCAACAAAGATATCCCCTCTAGCATGTGTGAAGTTAGGCCGCTAAGGTCTACCAGGGCAGATGAGGAGGTGTAGATCACTTTGTGGAAGGTGTTCTAGCAACGTGGTGGTTGCATGGGCACATATGGGATTCCATATGGTACACAGGGGGATGGCATTGAGTGTTGGTATCCAAGGGTGCATGGAGTTATTCCACAAAGTTCAGTGTTATGCAGAGGAGTGTAGGGGTACGTACTTGTGTGCAACCAAGCCAGATGATGCACAACAAGTTGCCAGAGTGTTGCTGCCAGAGAGATATTATGACGAGGGCATTATGCACACCATTGGGTTTGGATCACTCATATTGGAGAGTGATTTGATCACAGGACCGACCATGAGCTTCCATTTATCACTCTCCAACATTGCACACTGACACAAGTGACTTGGATATCATCTCTTGATGCTCTCATCACAAGCAACATGACGCATGAGGTTCATCTGAGACAATTGGACGGGACACAGTGCATTGGGAGAGAGGCTTTCCAGTTGTGGCATATGGTCAGGATGCGAGTTGGTGGAAGCAAGCTCGGGGGTAGTCTGATCTCCTGTAGAAGTAGCACTTGCACCACACTTAAGCCCACACTCAGAGTGATACATGATCCTCTTTTGGTGAGACATTCTGAGGTGTCTTTGGAGCATCTACAACAGTTGGTTGACCTTGCTTACAGGAAAATTTTTAGACTCCAAGCAATATTGGGGAGCACTTTTAGGAGGCAGGATGATAGATCCCACAGTGTTGTATGACTGCCGCAAGGTTGTTTCGCATGCACCAAATTGCTTTCTATGTATGGAGTTCATATATTGATTGCATGCAGGGACCTAATACGTGGTACACATTGGTTCCATCAGTTGTCAGGACTATGCCATAGTTGTTATGGTTGTGGGATTCAAGGGTTTGGTTGGTCGATTGGACACTCTGCTTTGTGGTGAGTGGGATCAGGATGGGGGATGACCCAACTCACCCTTGGTTTGACATGTGGGGCAGCGTTGAGGCATTGATCGCAGGGCAATGTTGGTTTCCTTGTTATCGCTACAAATCAGGTTAAGTGTTGGATGGGTAAGAGGTGACATCATGGAGGTGATTGGTCCAGATGCGTTGGGACTCCATAGATGTTTTGTCATTAGGTCCCAGGAGAAGTGGATACAACTTGGGCATGAGGGGCAACTATTGTGATCAAAGTTGCGCAACGACAACATAGTGGTACCCTTTTTAGACTAGCATGGGATTTGGGCATCATAGGACTTGACAGTACAACTACCCTTGGGGTTTAGTTGATTTCTATAGGGGGGGATCATTTAGGTCTTCCATTGGGATTCGGTGACTCGTTGATGGCATGGGTGACTTCATCAGTATGGCAGGTTGGCCAGCAGGAGGATATCAGGGGAAGGCCATGTGATAGAGACTTCATCCCCACAGGGATTGGGTTATATCTTCATGAGTTTACTCTTGGAGTGCATGGGGTGGACTACTCGGCAAGGCAATTTCATAAGGAGTTAAACAAATTCATAAGTTATCATGATGTCTTGCTTATTTATAGTATGCAGAGGGATTCTAGTACCTTTACCTTGTTTGGCAATGAGAGGAGCAAGGGGTGCTCCATAGTGATTAGGTTGGCTTGGGATCCGATTATCAAGGGATTCCTTCATTTCCAGACAATGCACAGACCTGGGATGACTCAGTGGCATGTTTGGGACCCCGGTATCATTGATGGTGACAGGGAGGATCAAAATACAGAGGAGGCACTTGTTCAGGCATTGCTTGAGGACAAGCAATTTTTGGCGGGGAGGACTGTAATATCCCCAATTTTGATTTTCAACATTAGAGATGAGTTTGGGGAGAGGACACAATTCTGGCATCGAGACTTAGGGGAAAGGGGAATATTGTGGCTCTCGTGGAAGGTGGGGACTACAAGAAAGAGAAATTTGACCCAAGGAGGGAACTCACACCCTTGGAGGAGAGAGGAAAGAGAAGGAATGCAAATTAGGAGAGAGAGAGAGAGAGAGAGAGAGAGAGAGAGAGAGTGGGGACCACAAGGAGAGAAGGGGACACGAATTATAAATAGAGAAAGAGGCACTCATTTTGGTCTTTCATCATCTATTCAGAAATTGTGTCTTTGGCATAGCACGCTTGAGCTGAAGCGAAGTCTGCAGTGTTGTTTAGCACATGAGAGTCTCCGAGCGGAGATCTCAAACCATGCTTTGGTAGACTTCGAGTGCCAGCCCAAGGAGGGATTCCTACCTATACCAGTTCGTACCAGCAGCAGGGAATGCAATTTTGTGTAGAGAATTGGCAGCAACAATACGGGGACTAGGCAACTCTTGGAGTAGGCATGCTTGGAGGTTGTGGAGTGAAGGGAGTTAGGGGTTGAAACTTGAGGTGGAGTTCGAGGAAGTGTTGTGGGGACCTTTCCAGCGATTTGACGGAGCAACAAACACAACGTTTGTTACAGGTTACATCTTCTTGATGTGGAGGAGGGCCAAACATTTGGGGGTCAATTTTGGAGCGTCAAAACTAGGACAAACCCTTTTTGGGTTTATTGAGAAGAGGCCAAGATTAATTTGGCAAAATTTTCTAGGCATATTTGAGGGGTCAAATAGGGGTCCCATCTCAGCCAGAAACTAGTGGAGCTAGGGGAAAATTGGGCTAAAATTCCAAGGTCAACATTTGGCCAATTCCTTCGTGGGTTACTTTTGGAGAGCCAGGGGTTAATTTCTTGGATTTTTATGAGCATCCGAGGAGGCCCTAGGAGCAGTTCTTTGCATCTAGCAACATATTTCTGGGTAGTTTTAGCGCAGAGCCAAGAGAGAGGAGTAGCATATTTAAGAGATATTTCTTATTGTTCATTTGGGCTTAGCTAGTTTTCCTTGAGCAAGCCAAGGTGCACTCTTTCCAACACCTCATTGTACCCTATTCTTATTATAATAAAATGGCTCAGCAACACAGATTTTGGTGTAATTTCATGGTCTGAGTCATGTGTTTGATTTTCATGGTTTTATGTCTATGTTTTCTTTGTTATTTACTGAAAGAAAAATCCCTAGGAATATTACAAATATGGACTCATGAGATTAGTATTTGAACATTCGAAGACGGTAATATACTTTCAATTTCTCAGTAATCTTGTACATGCTTGCTTTGTAACTTATATCAGGTATGCATCTATTAATAGGGTTTCATCTTAAGATATATATTGATACAATGTGTTTCATACCTATGGAGGAGAAATTTCTAAAAAATTATGCAATCCTAGCAAGATCAATGACGAATCATTTAAAATAGTAGTTTGGAATCTCAACTCATATGCAGCTCTAGTTAGAACTGTAAATGTGCAGGAGATATCAACTATACTCCAAAGCTTAACAAGGACAATAGGAATATGGAATCATGAGATTAGTATTTGAGCATCTGAGGATGGTAATATACTTTCAATTTCTTAGTAATCTTGTACATGCCTGCTTTGTAACTTATATCATATATGCATCTATTAATAGGGTTTCGTACCTATAGAGGAGGAATTTCTACAAAATTATGCAATCCTAGCAAGAGTAATGACGAAGCATTTAGAACAGTAGTATGAGATCTCAACTCCTATGCAACTCTAGTTAGAACCATACCAAAAAGAACAATGCTCATAAAATTATATCAATGTTGCACAGATAGCTTAGAGATGGAAATCACCATGTGTGCAAACCTAGAAGGGTGTAGAAGAACTCATACCAATCCAATTCTCTGAAGTTTGTACACTTGATAATGTCTCCTAAATTTCCACAAATACAATGATAAAGAGTACAAAGAAATAATTGATTTCAAATTAACAATACTAGTTTCAAGAAGAATTTCGGTGTAAATCACATAGAGAAAGACCTTTGCCGACGCGTTTCGAACCAACTAGTGTGGTTCATCGTCAGGACAAGCTGAAGAGACAGATCTAGTACGCGATTAGAGACCTTCCTGACAATATTAAGGATACGATTAGGCAAGATTGTGTTGTCGTCCTTAGGAGGGCTAAGCCCCCTCGAAGGAACCTCAGCAGGGAGGAATTCTATGCCCTGAAGTCCTTGAATCAGAATGAGAATATTGTCGTTCTTAAAGCTGACAAAGGAGGGGCCATGGTTATCCTTAACAAAGAGGATTACTGTATGAAGATGTTAGATCATCTTCACAATAGCGGCAGTTATAAAAAACTGCCCAAGAACCCTCTGAAGAAGATCTCCAGGGCAGTGGCTCTAGCCATCAAGTCTAGCAGTTCGATGGGTCCCCTATGCCATAAGCTCATAGAGAGCAGTCCTGTCGCTCCTAAGATCTATGGGTTACCTAAGATTCACAAAGAAGGGGCCCCTCTTAGGCCAATTGTCAAAACCATTGGTGGTCCGACATACCTTCTGGCCAAGTTTCTGGCCCTTAAGCTTAAGCCCCTGGTTGGCCGCACTGAGTCCTTTGTAAAGGACTCTGCATCCTTCGTCATGGAGCTCAAGGATATTAGGCTGAACCCGGAGGACATTCTGGTCAGCTTTGATGTGGTCTCCCTTTATACTTGTATCCCTATAAAGGAGGCCTTGGAAGTGATTTATCGCCTGACTGATCCTGATACCGCTCATCTGGTGGAGATTTGTCTCACTTCCACTTGCTTCTGTTTCGAGGGGGAGTTCTTTGAGCAGACTTGTGGTGTGGCTATGGGTTCCCCCCTTTCCCCGATTGTTGTGAACCTTTTTATGGAAGATTTCGAAGCCAAAGCTCTAGCCTCAGCTCGTCTTCTTCCCAAACTTTGGAAGAGGTATGTAGATGACACTAACGTCATCTGGCCCCATGGCCATGAGGAGCTGGATCGTTTCTTCAATCACCTTAACAATCAGTCCTCTGCCATTAAGTTCACCATGGAAAAAGAGGTCAATGGTTGCCTCCCTTTCCTGGATATTCTCATTTCGAAGAACAAGGACGGCTCTCTCTCCCACTCTGTGTTCCGAAAGAAAACGCATACTGAGCAGTATCTTCATGCAGATTCCCATCATTTCCCTACTCAGAAGATGGGTGTTCTCAACACCCTCACTACACGTGCCCTTAGGATTTCAGATAATGAGAGCTTGGATAAGGAGAAATCCCATCTCCTTGATGTCTTTGTGGAGAATGGATATAGTAGGCGCCTTGGTCAGAAGGATTTTCTTAAGGCCTCTAGAAATGCGTTAGTTAAGAAAGAACCAAGGGAGCATCGTCTAGGCGTCCATCTTCCTTATGTTCAAGGAACCACGGACAAGGTTGCTCGGATCCTTAAGAGATTCGATATTCCCTCTATCTTCAGGCCCCTCAACACCATCCGGAACTCCCTCCGATCGGTTAAGGATCCCGTTGACCCTAAGGATATGAAGGGTGTTTATTTGATCCTATGTTCCTGTGGAACACCCTATATAGGGGAAACGGGGCGCTCCATCAAACAGAGGATTAACGAACATGTGGCTGACCTGAGACATGGGAGAACCAAGTCTTCAGCGTTAGCGGAACATGTGGATAAGACCAAGCATCAGGTCTGTATTGAGGAGGCCAAGGTCATGGCCAAAGTGGCTCAGTTCCACCATCGTAAATTCAGGGAAGCCATTGAAATCGAAAGAAGGCCTATCAATCTCAACAGAGATGATGGCTGGAAGATCAGTAGATCTTGGATCCCTGCCCTGTCGTCTGAGTAATTTTTATTTATTTATTTATTTTTATTTTATTATTATTATTATATTTTTTTTTTTTTTTGGTAATTTATATTAGTTTATATATTATATATTATTTTATTGTATTACAAAATAATAAGATAATATATATAGATAGCATTTACTAAGAAATAATATTTATATATACATTTTATATTTAAATAATTTAAATAGATAAATTACTATTATTATATATTTATTTATTATTTGGTTAGATAACATATTATATGTATTTATTATTTTTTTCTCAGCAAAGACTATTCTATTAATAAAAAGAGGAAAAATATTTACAGAGAGGTTTTAACCTCTGAGGGGGCTGTAGCCTGCCCTCTACCAAAAAAACTATTGCAAGTGTCATGATGCCTGACCTTTACATATTTAACTATCAGAACCATAGGCAGACTGGTGATTTTTATAAAATTCAGCTCTGCACTGAGCTTACAAAAATACCCTGATCCCTTACAAAAATATTTACCTTTAGAAGGGCTATTACATTTCCATTGAGACTCAAAAAACCTGTAGACTGTAAATCTCATGCCAGTGAGAAAATAGACCATGCAAATTAGGGAAACGCAGACCTAGAACAAACCATAGAACAAACAAGCTCTTAATCCTGCTGAGGAGAGCCGGCATCCTTCTCGCTTGCTCGGTTGACCCAGGTAACCATGAGGTTGTCTTCTACATCCATCGCGCTGCGTCCTGGAGGGAGAACAAGGTGGAGGATGTTCCCGAAAGTACTTGCAGGCTCACAGTCCTTGACGGGCTCCTGTGAAGATGAAGGCTGGTGCCGAGGGATTTCTTGCTGGCCATCATCGCACAAAATCCCTGAATCGTTGAGGACATCCCCAATTGGGTTTTCTTGATGAGCACTGGAATTATTGGAATGAGCCTACTCCCTGGATGTTTCTTCCGAACTAGCAGGCTCTTCCTCTAATTCTGACTCTTCCTCCTCCTCCGAAAAGAGCACCGTTACCACAGCATAGATGAGCGGCTTGTTCAGCTTGCTGCGAAACGTAAAACGAGCTGAATGGAAAGAGTTGGTGAGAGAGGGACCAGAACTGTCTGAGGATGGTGAGGGGGGCAGTACAGAAGCCAAAGGTTCTAAGCATTGCGGGACAGAGCCTCCGCGACTGCTAGAACCTCCTCGTGACCCAGTATGACTTCCATGTCTTGAGATTCCACGTTGGCGAGGCATGGTGGAATTCAGGTGATGAATGTTCAAACAGAGACCCTGAATTTGGGGGATGAACAGCCAATTGCAAGCTAAAGACCAGACACTCCAAAACCAGACTCCTTCCAGCTCAACCCAATTATTAACTGATGAAACCCACAACTCTTGCTCTGTATTGACCAAATACGCTATGCCCAGACCCCAAACAATGACAAGCAACACGAAATTCTTATGCCAGACACCGAGATAGAGAATGAACTTAATGTAACAAACGACAACAGTATTCAGACACGGGGATAAACTTAAAGGAACAGGTTCAGACCCAACGGACCCTCTTACCAGTCCAAAACCAACAGACATATACCTGACCCAGGGAGGCTTCCATGCACTGCTCGCTGCCCTGGAACTCAGTCGAATTAACCATCTAAAGCACACCTCTATGCCATATCCGCCGAGGTGCAGCTCTTTTATGCCTTGATTGAGGCCCGCCAACCGGGAATGATGTCCTTGCAGCTCATTAACTTTCCTACTCAGCGCCATTACTCCCAAGCCCGATCCGCCATTACGCAGAGCCTTAAATGCTTGATCCTCGCCTGCCTTTAACCGCCAAGAACTGCTGGTTGTGACGCCAGCTGTCGTCCTTTTTAGTACTGGCATTGATACGTGGTAAATGCACCCACATCCGGGTACATATTATTATATTATTAGTGTTACTATATATTGTTTTTAATTTTATATATGTTACTATTATATTTTACTAGGTTGTTTTATTATTATTAGATATAAACTCATATAATACATATGTATTATTATTATTGATATTAATATATAATGGTTATTTATTATTATTACTATATATTATTTTATATATTATATATTCTGATTACACTTTACCATATATTATCTCCATTCCGTTCTTTTTTGACATTTCTTCAATTTAACTTATATAGTTTTATATATAGGGGATAATAAATAATGCAATAAGATAATTTTAAACTAACCTTAAGTAAGTATGATATTTATTTTATTTACCTAATTTATCTTGGTCCTTAGTTATAATGATAAATATGAAGGAAAGCTAGTATATACTATTTGATACTAACTTACATATTATTATTATTAATAGTAATACATAGTGGTTATTTATTATTTATTTTAACACTATATATTAGTGTTGATATATTATTTATTATACATTACTATATATTAATATTTTACCTATTTTTCCCCATTTATTTTAACTATTTTTATTAACATTTCTTCATTAAAATATAGTTATATATATTAATAAATAGTGTAATAAACTAATTTTTAAACTAACTTCAGGCAAATTAGGATATTTTTACCTTATTCATCCTAATTCCGTAAATATAATATTAAATATTAAGAAGAAAGATTGTGATATATTATTAATTTTAATAAATAAACTATTAGTTTGTTTTATTTTTTGCCGAGTTTTACTTATTTTAGCAAATAAAATAGTAAATATTAGGAAAATTAATAACATTGAGAATAATAATAATTTATGAGGGTCCTTGGGTCAAAATTAGACGTTATTCGATTTTAGCTGTTGGAATCTCTGCTCGAGCTATTTAACGTGCTAGACTAGATCTATCTCTTCAGCTTGTCCTGACGATGAACCACACTAGTTGGTTCGAAACGCGTCGGCAAAGGTCTTTCTCTATGTGATTTACACCGAAATTCTTCTTATAAATAGGTGATTGTGTCAACTGTACGAAGACATCCAACCGCCTTGGTCGATGCTACAAAGGCTTATGCCGAAGCCACGAGCTTGAGTGTGAAGTTCTTGATAGCAGAAAATGAGTGCATGGCTAAGGAGTTGCAAGCAGTGGGGCAGAGAAAGGAACAATCAACAGGTTCTGCCAGAGCAGAGATGAAGAAAGTGATACTCGCGGAAGTATCTACTCTTGAGAAAATCACGCAGAGACTGTATGACAGGTTTGTCACTGTGCACAAGGCAGTTGTCCATCTATATGGTCATCAGAAGCGCTGCATCAAGATAGCGCGAACACTCACAGATATACATGTCGCAGTTGATCATGTACAAACATGGACAATGAGGTATAAGGGAGCCTCTCTTCACTTACACAAGATGATGAAGCCACAAGTAGAGTTGGACAAAGCACGCGTCCGAAGTTTGATTCGGAACTATGAGGAACTTTCGTCGCTCATCACCAGTGTTGAAGCTTCGTATGCACAGTTGTACAAGAGCTTGGATGTCGTGGTGAGAAAGTATGGCACCCCATCGATTAGTACACTCATCGAAGCCAAAGAAAAGAACCAAGTCAGACTAGAGCTCAACACGTACTTTGATTAGTTGATGCTCACAGCCACTAACATAGATTTTGCAAGTCAACGCAGATAACATGCGGATGTACATTGCCGGTCCGACCTTGCTCAGTACTAAGCTACACATGTTACATGACGAGTTGGACATAGGGTCTAAATCAGTATACCTGGAGGCAATGGAGGCAAGGGTTCATTTCCAGAAGGACATCATCAAAGAGTACGCGGACACCATTGCACACTACCAAGCATGGCATCAATTCGTCACCGAGGATCACGGAGAGGAGGTTGATGAGCTAGTCTTTCCACAATCGTCCAAGTTTTAGTGTTGTCTTGTCTAGCTGACTCAAGTCAATTTTGTCCCACATGGGTATATGTGAAAAATGTATCATTTTTTTAAACATGATGTAAAGTGAAATTCCAAGTGTCATTAGTGGAATACAAAGATTCATATGTAATATAAAGAGTTATGTAATGAAGTTGAAGAGTCTTGAGGGTAGCAGCGGAAATTTTAAGGATGATATTTTTCTTAAAGTTTAGAAACCTTGGTGAATCTCACAAGTCCATAACATGCAATCTCTAAAATGATTGGCGATATTTTTCTAAAAATATTCAAACTTATAATAATTTTATATAGTCTATATATAAAATTTTGGTGATTTTTAAAGTAAAATAATTTTATATTATAAAATTGGGGCAAATCATTTTCAGAAAAAATGGGAAATAACAAATCCTTTTTTTTTTGAAAATGTATGGAAAATTAGCCCACCTATGAATATTAGCCTCTAATATTTTCCCTGGAGGGTAGTCCAAGAGTCACAAAGGGGAATGTCAAGGGTCACCCTACCCTTTGTTATAAATTGAACCTCATAACTCATAGAAGGGGCTTTTGGGAGCCAAGTTTTTGCTAGGCATTGCTTAGAGAGGGCTTGGAGAGTATTGTGATGAGCATTGGCTTCTCCACAGTGCAGAGCGTGTTGACTGTAATGTTCCACTATTGGGGCTAGTGGTTGTCATGGTTGTATGTATGAACGGAACTTTCACTTTATATAATATAACAAAGCCAACATGTTTCATGCATATGTTGTTATTGTAGTTTGACTATTCTGGTTACTTTAGCAATGTATGTAGTTTTAACTTATGCATTGATGTATGAGATATTCCATATGTGATTGTATGAATCTTATTGAAGCGTGTTGTTTCTTTAACTCATCACTCTGGATCGTCGACTATTCTGCTTTTCAGTTTGTGATGTCTTTCAGCTCATGTGTTCCTTTCAGGCTGCGTACTATTACAAGGTTCTAAGGGACACACTCCTTTCCCCTCTCTGTGTGTTAGGACCTCCTCATACATCTCTCTTGACTTGCAGCAAGGTCACACCCTTGCTTCCGACAAAGATATCTTGCTTACCTCTACGCGCTATCGCAGTCAAGGCACTACCGTACTATCTACTGTTGGGACTCCCACTCCAAACGGTCTGAGGTCTAGTTGGGACTTCTTACTGGGGAGATCCCCTGACATGTTGGAGGGTCTAGCACCGTCAACATAACCTTAAAATATTTTTATATTACATAAAGATGGATTCATTTTTTGTGAGCTATTACATATTTGTATTCATGGCTTCATTGTATAAATGAAAGCATACATCAACATGAAAACACATAATCAATGTAGTTTATGATTTACATGGATTGGTTATAGTCATCGTTAAATGTATGAACTTTGTGTTGTGTTATAAAGGCTTATTCATTTATTCATTACTGAATATATATATATATATTATATATATATATATATATTATATATATATATATATATTATATATATATATATATATAATGTAATGTAAAGAGATATTCTTCTATGGTTAAGTGTTATTTTTCTTATGCTACATATGATTTATGTTTTAAGTATTTCTATTTTTACAATTTTACATAGATTTCTATTTATATTTATGTGTTAAGTTCATTGTTGCTCTTTTTTTTTGTAAGTTTCTTTGAATGATTTCTATTGGTATAAAAAAGGATTATATCGAGCATAAAGATTTTTCGACATCACAAAAGACAATCCGAGGAGGCAAGAGCTTCATCCAAGTGTACCCAACAACCCATCATTACAACTAGTTTAATTTGGAAATAGAATCCACCCATACATGAAATAGAAAAGAGTCAAGTTATATGAGCCTGATTAGATCATAGTTATCACTAATACATTTGTCAAAATACTAGGAATGATAACATCAGTTAAGCCATAATCAAAAGAGAAAAACAAGATTTGTTCAACATAGAACCAAAATTATAAGAGTTGACCATTAACCCGCTTGAGGATAGAACCATCATCGATGTAAGATCACATCAAATTCCACCTGAAAAAAGAGAGTGTTGAAAAGGTGGTTTCCACTTCAATCTGAGATGATGATAGGAGATAGGGGTGAGGAATTCCCCAAGGAGAAGAAGCAACACGAGGAGATGCAGTGAATAAGGGAGCACTGATGATAGCAGGAGTTTCATTGAGCTCCTCTGACTCAATATCGGAGTCAGAAACCACATATTTCTCAACCCTTTTTAGACGAGATACAATATCATTGAAGCTATAATGGATATTTCGACAAAGAATTTGCTTAATATCCTCCTGCCCTGCAAACAATTTATAGTTGTCTACTTGCTTATCTTTGAGGACCATTCATAGCAGAGTTTCCATTGTTGATGCACTGTGAGAGAGTCGAGGAAATGGAGCTTACACTTCCTAAATTTCCCTGGGTCTGGTATCCATTTTCGGGAGACACCTCCCACTTCTGAATCTGATAAATATGCTCGATCGCCAAACTCCTTTGATTCAAGTAGAAGAATTTCGTTTATGACCTTAGGAGGGACTGAATAAAAGTGATTAACCACATAATCCTAACCAAACAACCAATGTTGGTGGGAATAAGAACCACTTGCACCACCTATTTGACTCAACAATCTCTGCTAAGGAGCCATAAATACCAATGGAAGCAAGTATAATTGACACCACACATGAACTCTAAACCCTTATGAACCAAAAGGATAGTAAACTATAAAAAATAAAGGAATTGATTGTACCTAGAGACTGTCCCCACAAAAACTATATAGTAATAAAGGTTTCGTGAAACAATAAAGACCAACCCAACTCCTATTAACCAATTGCCTTATGATGAGGACTAATACCCGAGGAATAGAATTATAGGAATCCCCCCATAAGAGAAAGGGTACCATAATTTGAGAACGAGGAGGCTTGTGAAGAGTGAACAAGAAGGGATGTCCCCCATATATTAAGACGTCATCAATCTAGATCATCGAATGAACCCCCATTGGGAAGAAAGAAAACAAGGAAAAGACGGAAGATCTATATCGATATGTGAAATTGACAATGAAATTAACATCTTTGAAATGAAATAGAAAAATTTCGCGACTACTGACTCCACAAACCATAACGAAGAAACTAAGGGAAAACCCCGCCAAAGAGAATTGGAAACTAACTTAACACCTTTAAAACCAAATGGAAAAGGTACCTGGGTACCAAGCCCCACAAACCAGAACCACGCAATTAAAGGAAATCCCTACTAGGTCAGAGCCCTGAAGCAACGAGGTAGGGATAATTGCCACTAGCTCAAAGGCAGGACCAATTCCTGTGCAATGAAGGAATATTATAAAGCAAATTGACCCTCTCTTGTTCTCACAACACTACATAGACCAAGCCGATTGATTTTCATTGTAGAAACAAAAATTAAGGTATGGAGAAATTGATGAAGGAAATGAAGGTATGCCCCCTTGGAAATGAAGTATACTTGATATGGAGACCAAGAGCAGGCGAGGAATAAGGAATCCTCTACACCACCCCAAGTATATTTGCAAATTTTCCACCCTGATAGAGCGCCCATGCACTTATAATGGAGGAATGACGTCTTAGCACCCAATTTTAAACAACATTTGCCACTGGATGCAAGGTCCATGCATGGACAAGTGTGATGTTTGGCACATTGTTTGAAACCCACAATCCTCCCATCAATGATCTCGCAAGATTGCTTGTCAAGACACTTCACTACAGTAACCAATCCACCCATCAGAAACCAATCCATCTCAGTTACTAACAGAGTGTCATACCTCTCCCCTAATGCTACCTCTATCGAAAATTTATCGTGATGGGACTAGTTTAGGTTACCCCTCTCCTAGAAATGGGGTAAACATCACATGATAACGAGGAGATGACAGATGTAGGGCGTGGCATGCACTCCAACAACCACCATCCCTACCTCCACTCGTACAAAATATCATCCTTTTGAGAGAACCTGATCTACCTCTCTACCAGTGTTTGGAACTCCTCCCAGGGATAAGAACCTTTAGAAGGATGTCAATCATATTTATCCTTCCATCGGTGCCATAGTTGATTAACTTCATGAGGTTTCCAAAAGTGAGCTACCTTAACAACACCCAAAGCTTGTGATAAGGTTTTAATCAGTAGGAAACTTTCTTTCTCCACCAGATGGGGAAGTTGTTGCCAAGCATCCTCCTAGAAAGATGTAGTCATTCCTCTTTGTATATCCCAGAAAACATATTTACGCACTACTTCTTTGCATTGTTGCACCCAATTCTAAATGCTTGAGCCTTGAATATTGTCCTCTAGACTCAATCGCTCCTCATGTGTGCTAAAGGGTGCATATTTCCTTACCTAGATATGTTTCCATAGTTTGGGTCCTCCCTTCACCCAAAGCCACCATCGTTTCATGTTGTAGGCTTTACTCATCTATTCTAGATCCCGAAAACCCAAACCGCCAGTCGATTTTAATTTGATTAGTTTGTCCCATCCTACTAGAGACAAACTTTCTGCTTTAATTGTTCCTCTCCAAAGGAAGTTAAACCATAGAGAAAGAAGATGATTGCAAACTTCTTTTGGAATAGGCATGATTTCCATCTGATAGTTGGGTATTTCTTGCAACATTGATTTGGTAAGCACTAGTTGACCTGCAAAATTAAGGGCCCGAAAAGACCAATTACTGACCCTCCATCGAACCCTTTCTACTAGATCTTCCCAACTTGATGTCCCCTTATAATATAAGACCATGGGCACACCTAGGTATCTAGAAGTTACTTGAGCTCGATGAAAACCTAACATGCAATTCAAGCGTGTTTGTATTGCTTCCTGGCAATTAAAGAAGAAAATATTGGTTTTGTCCTTGTTGACAAAATGTTCTTGAAGCCTCCATAAAACTCTGTAAAATACTCTAAAGACCTTTCACTTATTTTAATGTACGTGGGCCAAAGAGAACAACGTCATCAACAAATTGATGGTGTGTTATAAGAAGATCTTGACCAAAGAATCTTAGACTACAGACATGGCCCAAAGAGCATGAGTTCTTGTACGTTCTTCCGAGCCCTTCCATAGCTAGAATGAAAATAAATAATGAGAGAGGATTTCCCTGCCTCAGACCTATTGAAGGCTAAAGGTAAAGGAAGGGGACCTATTGATGAGTATTGAGAAGAAGGTAGATGAGATTAGCAAACCTACCCAAGAAATCCACTAGCTAGAGAATCCAAAAGCCTCTAAAATTTGTAACAAGTAATCCCAACTAATCTGATCATAGGCTTTAGACAAATCTATTTTGATTAACATACCTAGGCGCTTCCTCACTCGAAAGGAATGTATGATTTCCTGTGCCGCAATTATACCATCCAAGATTTGGCTGCCCTCTACAAAACACGTTTGCTCCGGTGATATTAAACCTAGAAGTAAGGGTTTCAAACGGTTTACTATAACCATGGAAATTATTTTATAAATCACATTACAAAGAGTGATAGGATGAAAACCACTAGGGTTCTATGAATTCCCTCCTTTCGAAATAAGGGCAAGGAATGTTGCATTAAGGCCAACATAAATTGGTTGAGTACATCTTGATTCTTCTACCAACTCATAAATTTCTTGACCAAGAAAAGCCCAACATGCCTTGAAGGAGTCTGAGGTGAAACCATTAGATCTTGGCAACTTATTCCTGGGTAAATTCATGACCAACCTTTCCACCTCCTAATGTGATATTGGTCTCATCATAGCCACATTGTGATCCATACTTATAAGCCTAGGGATACGATGAAGAACTCAATTAATGGTTGGTTTTCTAGAGGATGAGTTCTTTGACAGAATCTCATGAAAATACCTTACCAGTTCATTTTATATTTCTTGATGAAGGATTTTCCTCTCCCCATCAACTCCAAAAATTGAGAAGAACCTATTATTGTGACGGTGTTGCAGCATAGAGTTGTGGAAGAATTTAGAATTCCTTTATCCTCCTTAAGCCATTGTACCCTAGATTTATGTCGTCAAAGTGTTTCTTCTTGTTTATGTCATTGTTCTAACTTATGTAGCATCATCCCTTCCTCAATTATCATTTAAGGGGATCAAACCTACAGGATCATGCATTGTTGAATCACTGTCATATGATCTGCAAGCTTAGCCTTGTCTTCTAATATATTACTGAAGACCTGCTTGTTCCATAGTTTCACTTGTTCCTTTAAGGCTTTAGGTTTTAGTTGAAATGTGTGCATTTTGGACGAACCATACACATTAATTTCTAGCCACCATTTATTTAGGAGCTCAAAAAAATTAGGCACCTAGAACCAAAAACTCTCGAACATGAAAAGACGATATCATGGGGCTTCCTTCAGATCTAACTCTAGCCTTACTAGCCAGTAGTTCGACCCAAGGCAAGGTAGGATAGCAGCTTCAAAAAATATTTCTTTGTGAATCACTACCTCAAAGAGAAGAAAGTGGTCCAGTTCAATAGCAATCTGGTGTCTTCCTCCTCATCGATTGTTCCAAGTATACAAACCATTAACGGTTGATGTTGTCACTCACTGCATTAGGGGTTTCAATTGGCCAAGTTTGCCCATGAGCAGTGAATTTGAAGCCATATTCTAGGCCATAGGAGCACTTAAAGCTAAATTGGAACCTCTCCATTGCATAGCGCCTGGAACGAGCTTTCCAACAGTATATAGAAGTCCCAAAATGGACTTCTGGATCAAAAGATATGGCATGTTGAAGATCAGGAGTTCTATTGCCTTGAAGTGAAGGAAAAGAGCTTATTAGAGGGCCCTGGCCATAACAAGTCAAGAATATTGGGCATCTCGTAGTACTCCATGACCGTTGTAGTTCCTTATGGGACATCCTAGAGGAATTGCGAGAGGGAAACACGTCGATAGTGTTAAAATGCCACGAGGATCACGTGGCAGACTACCCACAGTTCTGCAGCTTCATAGTAAATCCCACATATCGGTTATCGGCAGGTCCGGGTGGAGATGTTTATCGCATATTGGAGGTCGAGGGCCTCGAGCACAGTGAATCCCACATATCGGCCTTGTCAATGTCCCACTTCTGCATCCTCGATATTGGCAACCTTGTAGTCCTACAGTCCCACAGTCCTATGATGGGCCAACCTTAAGGAATTGTGGGGGGTGAAACACGCCGATATTGCAAAACGCCGATAATTTGAGCCTTTGAGTGTTAAAGTGTCGGGGGAGGCTTAAATCATTTTACAAAGGAAACCCATGCAAAAAACAAGGTCGGGCGGGCCATTTTCTCTCTCTTCCTAGGGGCCACATGGCACAAGGTGATTGGTCTTGATGAATGACATGGTAGCTAACGTCATCAATGACATGGCAGTATGGAGGACACGTGGCAATCAATTTCGACATTTTTAGGGGTCCTCTGGGGCCGTTTCCAGGTGAAACGTTTCACCACTCACAGGGTGACACGCGACAGTGATGACGTCACCTCGGGATTGGCGATCGACAATCACACAAAGTGAAAGTTCATTTTCCACCGATATCCCTCCCGAATTGTGATTGCAATTGCAATAAGGAAAAAGGCCCTTAGATATGATAAGTTATTAAAGCATGGTTTATAAACATTTCACGTCCAGGATATCGGCCGATGTGGTATAAAGAGTTATCAAAGGCGTTTCTTGTATTATGAAGGAAAAGGCCCCCCGCACAATAGTGGAAAACCTTAGCGCCCGAAGGGCTAAGCCCCTAGTTCCAGCCTCTGGTCATATGGATAAAGTTACAAAAGGGGAGCTAAAGTCAAAAGGGCTAAGGGAGGTTGGGTTTCATCTATTTCACAACATTTTTGTATATCCAAAGGCTAGAATTAGAAATTTCCCCCATATTGCCATCAAGAGAGACTCACCCAGTACATAAAGGCGTTGATAGTGCAGGATAGGGATTTAAAGGGCGTGATGGGTCGACAACTGTGGTTTTAAGAAAAACATATGGTGCATTCAAAGAACGGGATGGGTTGATCTAGAAGAAGCCTATTGTGACACGGATCTGGAAGTCGGTGTTGAATGAAATGAAGGCAAAAATGACAGAGGTTGGCGAAGCAATGCAAGAAGCCATACCACAAGTAGAACAAACCTTGCAATAGAGATGATCACAGGATGGGCAAGGAAAGTTTTTGTGTATTTTTTATCTGAGTATTTCTTATTTACTATACTGCAACGTGCCTCCTTTCATGAGGATTTAATTCTGTAATATTTTTGGGCCACAAAGCCATTTATGACTCAGACAGCTAATTGACCCGATAACTGAGTCTAGACTAGAGATATTTTGTTGTAACGTATGTTCTTTCTCCCCTCTCTAGATAAATAAGGGAAAGCAAGACTTAGAATAGGTTCAGAAATTCTAAAGCGACACTACATGTTATTTTCAGTTTGTATGGCTTTACAATACAGATTTTCCAGAATATGAAGAGAAACGGTGGTGATTCCCCCTCCAAGTATTACAATATGTTTTCCCTTTGTTAAAACCCATTTTGTTCATGTTTCTTCTCTGAATTCATGTAATTAATGTTGTTAGAAATATTTCAAGACTTCCTCATAGATTCGCTGGTATCAATATGTTATGCATGTGCATGTAAGTTCCTCACAGATTCATCTATATCGACATTGTTAATGCTAGTGCCTACATGGATTATTGAAATTATATCTTTAATAGTTTCTCTTCATGAATCATAACACACAACTTCTCTTCTTCCCATTATATCTACTTCTGACTCAGATAAGTATAAGAATTCTTAAAACTACAAGCTCTATGTGTTATGCATAGAATTATTGATGTTGTAAGCTCCATATGATGAGTTACTCCTCCTCCCCATCGTCTATCATTTCTCTGCAAAAGTATATTAAACTGTAAGTCCTTGGACTAGTCGACCTCCAATGTTTTATACATATTTCTGAGATTTGTATATGGGAAGAAGTACAAAGAAATCCATGTTTTACTCCTTTAGAGGAACGAACCAATCCATTATATATACATATAGAATATAAGTGAGGTCTCCCTTTACTATGAATCATTTGAGACACTCCAAATCTAGATTTGCCCAGGCACTGGTCTTGTAAGCAATCTGAGGTTGTCTCTGGGAGCGACAACATCTTTTGGCACCGTTGCCGAGGAACGTATTGAAGGATTTCTCCCCTGGGATACGATAAATTGAACACTCTTTATGTAGGTGACTGAAGTTTGTTTTGATTGCATCCACATCACATTGGCGACTCCACACCCCCATTATCATTCATCATCCTGCCTTTTAAAAGCCCTCACACTCGTTAAGATACATCTCAACAGAAAGCCCCATTTGTATCTGACCCAGAAAAGTTGATTTTCAAGAAAGTATGGAAAGATAAAACTCCCCCTGCCTGTGCTACCATCTCACCGGCCTTTTAAGCTTCCTCATCTAGCTCTTAGCCTATTGTTACTCACTACTCAGGATTTGTTCCTAAGGCCCTAACATACCCTGCATCCAATCTAGTCACTCCTACCACTGTGTTTTTGGGCCAAGTTCCTCAAGCAAACCTCAATCCCCTTCCATTAATTTAGATGGCTCTTCCAGGTTTCTTGCTAAATAAATATGCACCTCTTAGTTTACCTCAGCCTTTAAGTGCAATGCCCCAGGACTATCGAAAGTAGTTACCTAGGTTCAATGGGGAAGATGATAACACGACACAAAGTCACATTGAAACCTTTAGTTCTTTTTCTGAGATCCTAAATGTGGAACAACTGGATGTAGTCATGAGACTTTTTGTATAGTCCCTTGATGGAGAGGCCAGAAAGTGGTTCAAAACCCTACCCAATGCCTCTATCGCCACCTAGGAGGAACTTGAAAACTCTTTTACACAAAAATGGGGTGAAAAGAGGAATCATGAGTACCTCCTCACAGAGTTTAACGCCATAAAGAAGAAGCCAAAAGACAATATCTCAAAATTTATAAAGAGGTTCAACAAGCAATACAATAACCTGCCAGCTAAGATAAAGCCTCCAATTGTTCCCCGAGTAGCCTTTTTGGGAGCATTTAATTTTGAATTTGGCTTTACTCTGAGGGAAAGGAAGTCTCTCACTCTAGATCAACTCCAAATCGATGCACTCGAGATGGAAGCAAATTTCACCTTAGCAAGAAAGTCAAGAGGAAAGCCAAAAACTACTGAGAACAAAAGAGGGAAAGAAGAGGTATCTTCCTCTGATCGAGATAGAGAATCACTAGACATGAAGATGGTGGAACTATAAAAACTCATCAGGACTTTATCACAGAAGGTTGGAAAGCTTGAGATTGAGAACAAGAGCCTCTCCAAACAAAACGCTCAAGTCAACAACCAGGGTTACAACCCACAGTATAGAAGACCTCCATTGCAAATACTTCCAAGGGAGAGAAAGGAGCAACTCGACCGTATCCCTCATCCTTTATACTTAGAAGATGGTCTCGATGAGAAATTTTCAGATACACGAGATGCAAGGGAACTTATATTCCGCTTTCCCTGAAGAAGAACAGGAGAATATGGTTCAACAAGAAGTCAGTCATGACGGCGAAGCAGTAGATGAGGAAGATATAGATTGTTATTGCGAATAGTTTGTAGAGTACATGCAAGCATAGCCACAATTTAAATATAATCTAAGGTCTTCAAAGAAGAGGTCAATAGAACCAAAGCAACAAGAGGAAACTGCTCCCTGAGTTATTCCTCCAGTACCAGACAAAGGGAAAGGCAAGCTAAATCCCGACCCTTCCAAGATGAAAGTCTTTGTAAATAAGAAAAGAAATAGTGTAGAGGGACACATTGACAAGGAGGCACCTACTCTGCTGAAAATTGCCAGTGGTAATGAAAAAGGAACAGATCCCAGAGGTACCGAAAAATCCTAACTTACATTCAATCTTTAGAAAGATCTTGAAAAGGTAAAGATTCATGTCCCTCTGATTGGGCTTCTAAAGCAGCCTAATTATAAAGCTCAATTCTCTCAATTCATGCATCCAAATGGTTGTTTTGGGCCACATGTAGAAGAATCTGATCCTTCTACTACACCTTTTTATGTGACTTTGGCGATCCATGATCTTTTATTACACAACTGCATGTTGGACTCTAGAGCTTCACACAACCTCATGCCACTAGTAGTAATGGGACAACTAGGTTTGGAGATCACCAGACCATACAAGGACTTGTACTCCTTCGACTCCAAGAGAGTCAAGTGCTTAGGGATGATAAAGGACCTGGTTGTGAACCTAGCTCAGATCTCGGTGAAGAGTGTGGTAATGGAAATAGTGGTGGCTGATATTCCTCCTCGATTCAGAATTCTCTTATCCAGGTCTTGGGGTTCCAAGGTGGGGGGCTCTATCAAGCTAGATCTGAATTATGCCACAATTCCCAGTTTTGGAGGTGAGAAAAAGATGTTGTGCAAAGAATCCAGATTTTTAAAGACTGTGACCTCAACTAAGGACTCAAAAAATTTCCCAGTGCATGGGTAAGAAAGTGACCTCTCTTGCCTATTCCTGGAAGAAGATGAGGTCATCTTAGAGAAAGCATCATTACACTTAACAAGGCAGTTAGACCACCAACATACAGATGAAAATCAAGGGTGTAAATCATACTTTGACAGATCATCCAAGCCAGAGCTTGAGGCAACCAACAACGTGGCAGAACATGAAGCAGTTCTCCTTGGGTTACAAACAACAAGGAATGTGAATTTTGAATGCTCGGTTGTGCTTGGTGGCTCCAAGCTGATTATGAAGCAAATCAGATGATTTATAGAAGAAGGTAAGGAGATCAATAACTTGACTAGAAGGTTTGTGGATGAGATCAAAAGAGTTGAGCATCAATTACCAAGTTGGGGACACATATTAAATTCTTGTTTGAAGATTTTATGAGGTACATGGTGGTTTTAATTGCTGAATTTCTAGAGAACAACATAATGAGGTCCAGTGCCTTGATGTGGAGATGGTATCATTTGAAGGTTGGTTTTCAGAATCAGTGGAATCTTGAGTTTCCACTCCCTTTCTTCTTCTACCTACTCATAAGAAGTATGAGCATAACTTAATCAAGCAACTGGCTACATTAGAGAGAAGTCACCTAGTAATTATATTTTCAGTAGGTATGGACAATTGTCATTCAAGTTTGAAGCCTGAGGAGAAGGCCTTAAGACTTTGGTGATGTGTTGTTTAAAATTTTTATTTTTCTTAAAAGTTTTCTGCTATGTAAGCCAGGCAGTTAGTGAATCTTACAATCATTTAGCAAATTTACAGTCATTCAGTTAATTTTTTAGTTTCTAGAAATGACTCCATGCCTAATGGAAGGAAAGCTATTGGTTTGCAGGTTCTCAACACCTTGCCAGCAAGGCACTGCCCCCAGTTGGAGCCAATGTTGTCACTCACTACATTGGGGGTTTCAGTTGGTCAAGGTTGCCCAAGAGCAATGAAGTTGAAGCCATCTTTTAGGCTAGAGGAGCACTTAAAGCCAGATCGGAACCTCTCCATTGCATAGCGCCCAGAACAAGCTTTCCAACAGTATATAGAAGTCCCAAAATGGACTTCTGGATTAGAAGATATGGCCTGTTGAAGATCAGGAGTTTTGTTGCCTTGAAGTGAAGGAAAAGAGCTTATTAGAGGGCCCCGAGCATAACAAGTCAAACATATTGGGCATCCTACAGTCTCGCATGACCCCCGCAATTCCTTATGGACCATCCTTGAGGAATTGCAAGAGGGAAACACACCGATAGTGTTAAAGCGTCGGGGAGGCCACATGGTAGACTCCCGCAGTCCTGCAACTTCACAGTAAATCTCACATATCGGCTATTGGGGGGGTTCGAGCGGAGCTGTTTATCGCATATTGGAGGTCGGGGGCCCCGGGCACTGTGAATCCCGCATATTAGCCTTGTCAAGGTCCCATCTCCTGCATCCCACATATCACCGACCCCGCAGTCCTATGATGGGCCAAACTTAAGGAATTGTGGGGGTGAAACATGTCGATAGCGTAAAAGGCCAATAATTCGGGCCCAACATTGTTAAAGTGTCGGTGGAGGCCGAAATCATTTTACAAAGGAAACCCATGCAAAAAACAGGGTCGAGTGGCCCATTCTCTCTCTCTTTCTAGGGGCCACATGGCGAAAGGTGATTGGTCTTGATGACTAACATGGTAGCTGACGTCATCAATGACATGGCAGCACAGAGGACAAGTAGCACTCAATTTCGTCATTTTCAGGGGTCCTATGGGGTCGTTTCCAGGTAACACGTGTCACCACTCACAGGGTGGCACGCGACAGTGGTCACGCCGGGATTGGCAATCGCATAAAGTGAAAGTTCATTCTTCGTTGATATCCCTCCCAACTTGCGATTGCGATAAGGAAAAAGGCCCCTCGATGCGATAAGTTATTACGACATGGTCTATAAACATTTCGCATCTGAGATATCGGTCGATGTGGTATAAAGAGTTATCAAAGGCATTTCTGGTATTATAAAGGAAAAGGGCCCCCACACAGCAGTGGAAAAACTTAGCGCCCGAAGGGATAAGCCCCTAGTTCCAGCCCCCGGTCATATGGAGAAAGTTACAAAAGGGGAACTAAAGTGAAAAGGGCTAAGGGATGTCAGGTTTCATTTGTTTCACAACATTTTGTACAACCAGAGGCCAGAATTAGCAAGTTCCCCCATATTGCCATCAAGAGAGACTCACCCAGTACATCAAGACACGGATAGTGCAAGACATGGATTTAAAGGGCATGATGGGTCGGCAATTGTGGTTTTAAGAAAAATAGATGGTGCATTCAAAGCACGAGGTGGGTTGATCTAGAAGAAGCATGCTGTGACATGGATTCGAAAGTCGACACCGAATGAAATAAAGGCAAAAATGCCAGAGGTTGGCAAAGCAGTGCAAGAAGCCATACTGCAAGTAGAACAACCCCAGCAACAGAGATGATCACAGGATGGGCAAGGAGAGTTTTTGTGTATGTTTTATCTGATTATTTCTTATTTATTGTACTCTAATGTGCCTCCTTTCATGAGGGATTTAATTCTGTAATATTTTTGGGCCACAAAGCCATTTATGACTCTGACAGCTAGTCGACTTCCAGTTGAGTCTAGACTAGAGATATTTTGTTGTAATGAATGTTCTTTCTCCCCTCTCCAGATAAATAGGGGAAAACAAGACTTAGATTAGGTTCAGAAATTCTAAAGCAACACTACATGTTATTTTCAGATTGTATGGTTTTACAATACAGGTTTTCTAGAATATGAAGAGAAATGGTCGCGATTCCCCCTCCAAGTATTAAAGTATGTTCTCCCTCTGTTAAAACCCATTTTGTTCATGTTTCTTCTCTGAATTCATGTAATTAATATTGTTAGAAATATGTCAAGACTTCCTCACAGATTCGTTGGTATCAATATGTTATTCATGTGCCTATAAATTCCTCATAGACTCATTTGTATCGACATTGTTAATGCTAGTGCCTGCATGGATTATTGAAATTATATCTTTAATAGTTGCTCTTCATGAATCATAGCACACAACCTCTCTTCTTCCCATTATATCTACTTCTGACTCAGATAAGTATAGGAATTTTTAAAGCTGCAAGCTCTATGTGTTATGCATAGAATTCTTGAATATGATGAGTTACTCCTCCTCCTCATCCTCTATCATTGCTCTGCAAAAGTCTATTAAACTGTAAGTCCTTGGACTACTCAACCTCCACTGTTTTATACATATTTATGAGATTTTTATATGGGAAGAAGTACCAAGAAATCCATGTTTTACTCCTTTAGAGGAATGAACCAACCCATTATATATACATATAGAATATAACTGAGGTCTCCTTTTATTGTGAATCATTTGAGACACTCCAAATTTAGATGTTCCCAGGCACCGGTCTTGTAAGCAATCTTAGGATATCTCTGGGAGTGACAATAATTGATATATCCACTAATTGGAGTTTCTCTATATATCTATCAAAGGAAGCATATTCTAGATCCAGTTTGCACACACCTCATTTTTTCTCCTTTTTCGATCTAATTAGGTTGAAAAGCCCACCAAATATCCTTAAATAATTACCTATCAACTGCTTAGTAACCAAGATTTGGTTTAGAAAATGAAGTTTCTCTCTCACTATTGAAGGGACATACACCATTGTTAGATAGACTAACTCTTTCGTCCCTATATAATGAAACATTCCTATCAGAATTCTTGGGCTCATAAACCAGCCTTGGAACACCACCTCTAGAGGCTTCCACAAAATGGCAAGGCCACCTACATTGCCTTTCGCATCGAGGGACATGCTATGACAACCTTTCCAAAAATTTTCAAAAATCAAGGGTAATTTATCTCCCATGTGCTTAGTTTCCTGCAAAATTACAATTGTTGGTTTCTCCATCTGAATCTTGTCTCTAAGATATCTCTATTTCCCCTTACTATTTAACTCCCTAATATTCCAAGTTAGAATCCTCATAGTTGAGGTTAAGATGGAGATGATAATAACTCCGGTAGAACAGTGACCTGTCCAAAGTTGATTAGGTTCTCCCACGTATTCTGCAATGACTCCTTTTTGGGTTTTATACCTTTCTTATTGAGATCATTTGATTATTATTTAGAAGGATAACTTTCCCTTTCTCCTTAAGCATTTGGATAGACTGTGGCCCTTTCCCTTCTTTAAAGGATTGCCTCTTCTTAGTCTTCCAATTAAGATAGGCTAGTGCATATTGCTCATGATGTTCTTTGTTCAATTCCTTAAGATCTTGATGAGCCCAATCATTCACCTTACCCACTAGGAGCCGTTCTTCTCCTGTGAGCCGATTTGGATCTTGCTTCATTAACTGGCCACTTCCTTAATTCCTGGTAATCTAAAGTAGTCGTAGTCGCCCTCTTGGAGTACATCTTCCTCCATCTTCCTTTTTTGGGGTTGTTTATCTTGAGCATTTGCAGAATATTTATCAACCATTTGAGTATCCTTTGGAATCTTCCTATCCTCCTCCATCGCCTCTAAGGATGACAAGGAGTTTTTATCCTCCACTCATTGCAGGGTTTGAATATTTCTACTTCTCTTGTTTCATCTTTTTTGTGTGACTTTGGTGAAACCATCAGTCCATAAAACACCTCCACCGACTTGCTCCTTCTTTCTCTATGTATAAGCCCTAAACAATTGTCCATGCTCGTGGTAATGACAGCACCAAAAGAGCACATGTTCATAATCAATCATCTGGCTCCATATATCTCCCTGATAATCCAACTCTATGGATTCTGGCAAGGGTTGCGAGATGTTCATATAAACACATAATTGGGCATAAGGCATATTCTTACCTCGTTTCGTGATCTTCGAGATTTTGACAAAATGCCCTAAAGCTTGTCCAATGCCCTCAAGGATTTTTGGGATCCAAAAATCAAGCAGAAGAGAATACAAATGAACCCAAATTAGTGCTGCTAAAAACTCTTCTTTATTTGGTTTGAAACAATCTTCCAATGCCTAATGTAGATCCTCGTATTATTGTAGAAGTAGGGCCCTCCTTAAAAAAAATTGGCTTTATCTTCCAATTTCGAAAATATTACTCTAAAAAAGCCTTTTGACCCCAGTCTTAAGTTGACTTCTCCTCTAGGTTGCCACATCTTTTGAATCTATCTTTCCAACTCTCTCTCTGTAGGCCAACCTCCAATAAATTTTCAAATGAAAGCATGATCTCTCATGTGCTTTCTATGATCATCCAGGCATTTGGATGGGATTACAAACCTGGGGTTCTTTGAGGACTTTGGAATACATTGACCCCTCAGTTCAGCTCGTCATCTGTCTCCAAGAATGGGTGACTGTATAGACCTTAATGTTATCCCCATGAGCTCTGTTTTATCCCCCAATTGAATGGATTTCTCAGCTAGAATGTTTTGGAAGGAGGGGATATCCCTTGCCTTAACACTCATCTTTCTGGCTACCACAGGCGTGGATTAAAGCAAAACAAGATATCAAGAGTAGCAAAAAAATGTATGCTACAGAGCATACCAGATCAAGCCCAAGTCCCCCTATCGAACCTTTTCTGAGATGACCTATGAAACGCCCACCGCCTCAAATCTCCATTTCCTCAAATCACCAAAAAAAAATCATTGCTATTTTTATTTACATGTTATTATATTATACTTAATGCAAATCTTTTATCATTGTGATTTATCTAAAAGTATTCACAAGCTTGATGAGGAAGAATAAATACCAAACTTGTGTTATATAATTTATTTGAATTCATCGTATGTAATTAGAAAGCACACAATTTAATATCTATGTTATAATTTCCAGTCTCCATTACATATCTTAGTAGTTTTAATAATTTACATGTATTTTTTCTTTGGAGTATGGAATACCTAAAATTTGCATAGATTTATTTCAAAACTTTTAGCAACATGGTGAAATATTGAATGGCATTCAATGAGCAACTAATTGTTGTTTCTCTTAGTAATGGCAATGGCATATTTTCTCTTAAGAGGCGCTCTACTCCATTTGGGAACTTACAAGAGAAACAAAATTCAAAGAACCCTATATATTTTTACACAAACTTACTACTTTTCACATGTTGTATAAACAATTTCTCTTAGTTATGACAATGGCATATTTTCTCCTAGAAGGCAATCCACTCCATTTGGGAACTTACAACAAAAAATTATATCATGGAGCTCTGCATCATATTTACTACTTTCACATGTTGTAAATGATTTAGAGAAAAGTATCACGTCAAACATGCTAAAGGAAGAAAATTGGTATTAAATGTTAACAACGAGAGTTTCCCACTGATGCAAAATTGTTTTCTCCAACTATAAGCCATGCACAAGGGAAAATTTGATATTTTATACACATTGTACTTAAAAATATGTTATTCTATTTTCATACTTTTTGAATTCTTCAACCTACTATAACTTATCATTTGTGGGAAATCATCCAATTTTATGCAAATTTTGTTAGGACAAGGGACCTTGCCGAAGTTTACAAAAAGAACAAACTAAAATGGTTAAAGGTTCAATAGACTTTATAAATATTAACTAACACATGTCTTATTACACATAAGATCACAAAAACATCTAAATTGAATGTTGCTTATTACGTGTAAGATCTCAAACAAAATGAAATGGACTACCTTATGAACTAAGATTGAATGAAGTGAAATGCAAACATTGCATGTAAGATTTTTATACTTTATAATCACATGGTTATCCTTTCTTTCTTAACTTAAATATTAAGAATTTGAATTATCATCAAATATTAAGAAAATTTATTTTGTTTATTACTCGCTAATTGAAAACATGATAAATTCTTGCAATGGAGCGACCCTTAGATGGAAAGTAAGATCTCTCTCAACATTGCGTGTAAGATTTTTATACTTTGTAGTTACATAGTCATTCTTTTTTCTTAGCTTAAACATTAAAAAATTCAATTACCATAAACTATTGTGAAAACTTATTTTGTTTCTTACTAAATGAAAACATAAATTCTTGCAATGGAGTGCCTCGTAGATGGAAAGTAAAATCTCTATCAACATTGCGTCTAAGCTTTTTATACTTTATAATTACATAACCATCATTAACCATCATTTTTTCTTAACTTAAATGTTAAGAAATTCAATTGCCATAAAATATTGTGAAAACTTATTTTGTTTCTTACTCACTAATTGAAAATATGATAAATTCTAACAATAGAGTCCCCTTGGATTGAAACTAAGATATCTCTCATTCACTCTGGACATTGTTATTTGATCTCAACTTGTAACTAATTCTTTAAAAAAAAAGTATTCTATTGCATTTAAGATGTTACAAGTATCCACTTATAACATCTGAATGCCTAAACTTTTTATTCTATATACAATATTAAAAATATTTCATTCTAACCCTCCAATTACAATAAACTCTTTCTATGCATTAATTATAATCATTAGATAAAAAATAGTACTTATAATCTAATTATCTACTAATTAATCTTCACGCCACCTCACAATGTTATTGATTTTCTTTCGCATCACCATCTTCTACCATAGATATACAACAATGTTGAAAGTATTAATATCTAAGGATCTCTATGGAACCCATTGTTTTTATCATAGATATACAACAATAGTAGAAAGTATTAATATTTTACTTTATTGTTTATAATCCCCTAGGGAACTTATTGTTTTCATACATAAACAACTATGTTGGAAAGTGTTAATATTTCACTATATTGTTTGCAGTCCCGTATCAGCATCGTTGCTTTGGTTATTTATTTTTTTCAATTAAATTATGTTTAGGGAGTTGTTGTCACTAAACAATTGAGTTTAGACACACTTTACGATAGTTTATTTTCCTCACTAATAACTCTTACCCCTAAACTTTTACTTATAAGATTCTAATTTGAATCTTAATAAAGATTAAATTTCATAGAAACCAATTTATTTACACTTGAGAATATCTTTACTAACATATACTATGATATAATAAATATGTCCTTGTGAATGTAAAATATTTATTTTGAATCAAGATAACTAACATAGTCATTCAATTATATGAATAAAATTTAGGAAATTATTTCCTAAATTCAAATTTTGATGTCACTAAATTCTAACTTTGACTAAAATTAAATGTTGGATAAATATAACGATTAATAATTTGAAAATTTATTAGTTCAAATTTTGATATCATTATATTTTAACTTCAATTGCAATTAGAGGTTAGATAAATATAATCATACTAGAAAACAACACCATAAAAAAAAAATATAGCAGACAATGATCATCTCTCTTGCTATGGAGACATCCCTGTGGATATCGATTCTATGGTTGGAGGATTCAAGCTCCACATGAATGATACCAGGCTAATAAAGTCAAATAATATACATCCCATGTAGATATCAATTCTATGGTTGGAAGATTCAAGCTTCACATGAATGGTAACAGGTTAACAAAGTCAAATAATATACATTCTATTGCAGTAAATTCTAAAAATATTATATAAGTGGGAATATATCTAATTTTTAGATTTCATAAATATATATTTATTAAAATATACATTATTTAAATCTAATAAATATATTATCTAAATATAAATAGAATATATATTATTTGAATATATCTTTATATCTATAATTATATATTATATTTTTATATACATTTAAATAAATATCTTTAATTATATATTTAATATACATTAAAATATATACAATTTAAATTTATTTATATTTCAACTTCTATAGTATTCAATGTAATGTTGAAAAAGCAATTTGCTTATTATCAAATTTGGAGCTTCGTCAACAATAGTGTTTGAATCATGATTTTGATGGTGGAAATAGATTTAAGGCCATCAAAAACCTCAAAGACAATGTAAATCTTGAAACTTGGCAATGCCCAAATTTCCAAGAATTTCCGTCAAAATTTTAACAAAATCATGCCAAAATTTCCATTATTTTTCAGACAAATTTAAAGCCTCCTGAGTCAACAAACCCCTTCTACTCCCACTCACTGTCACCACTAGCCATAACCCACTACGACGATAATTTGACTACCATAGCTTATGGCGAGCCTTATTTTCTATGCTATGGACTCATAAATGTGCAGGGCAGTATATGCCCACCATTGAATAGAAACAAGTACATTATCCAGCAATAGACATGTACTGCCCCGTGCATTTATGAGTATATAGCATAACAAATAAGGCTCACCATTGGGTACACATTTGGCATCATGATGTTACTTCTGTTATCCTGTCCCGTCTGTGACAAACCAACTACGACCACAATTCGAGAAGTGTGCGTTCCTAATTTGTAGCAATCAATGGGAATGATGGAAAATCTGATGTACTTCGAATCCCGGTGCACAGAGGTGGTGGCATCAGAGAGCGTGAAGAATGGCGCCCTATTCGATGGCAGGTCACCGTTCGAGGGCTTTCTCATTAGGAAATGAATCAAGGGGCCGTCACCACCGTTTTAAATCACATTAGCAGGGAAGTCCACTCATTGCGGAATTCATATATTAAACTAGTGATTCCAATATATTTTTATCAAATTATAGACAAATTTCACTAAAAAAATATACCCATAAAAGTTTCAAGACATAAAATACTTAAACTAAGACGATTTTAATGGTTATATTTAATTTATATAGTTGATGTACAATTAAATGTTTGGAACTAGAAGACCAATGGGCTTATTCCCGAAGGGGAAAGATTAGGAAGCAATGAGGAGGCTATCTACTTAATTTTCATCTTTTCTTAACAATTTGCCACTAATCTTCCTTATATGGGAATGATTGGATAGATTGAATGTTTTCCAAATAGTCTTTTAGAAATTTCTCATATAATAGACCTTGCATTTGAACGGATATTACTCATAACCCATGTGTTGGAAGTGATTCCAATTGTCTAGAATCAACAAATTGCTTATGAGAGGCCTTGAAGTCAAGATCCTCCTCCACACAAATTATGTACCGGTACATGTTGAGATGCATTTTTCAAGATCCACTCCATAAATTCGGGTGCACATGAACATACCATCCTTGGGTTCAAATTGATCTATGTAGTGATCCACAGTGTCTCCAATATTGTGCATCATGTCTACATTCTAGCGATGAAGAGGAAGGTGTAAGAGAGAAACCCAAACTAGAACTATCGAGGAAACATAATATTCAAGGTTAAAATCCAACATCCATCAATTTAAATACATTCCTCTAGTTCTAATGAAGTAAGGGGCATTTCTGAAATGAGATAGGTATCTTCTCTCACTTCGAACAAAAAAAATCATAAAAACCCCTACCACAAAATTAATGAGAAAGCTTTACTTTGATCAAAAACTTATGAATTTCTCTTATCCTTGTTTACCATAAATCTAATTGATGACCATATTCTGGTATATTGTCCAATCAAGTCATAATCCGCCAAAGTTAAGGCCATATGCATGAAGAGGAGGCGAGCAATGGGACTTTAAGAATGCTCTCTAAGAAAATACTTGCACATTTTTTTACTCTTTATTACCACCTATGTTTATATTCTTATGCACCCATATGACCGCAACCTTTACCATATCTGTTAGTACAATATAACTTATTTGAACAAAGGAAAAGGTGTAACAATGAGATTAACCACATATTCGTGCTATTGGTGTTTTGTGATGTAACTTATTTAGAGTTTCCATCATCTTAATTCAGGTAAGGAGATTCTTTTCGAGATGAAAGTTGTACATAGCATTCAATAAATTTTACTGAATAATTTTTACACAAATTAATTATAATTTTTAAATATAAAATAATTAAAAAAGTTAATATTTAAACATTAATTCTCATCAAATAAAAATATAATTTTAATAAATTTATATTGATTCAAAAATTATTTATTTTTATATGAATTATAATAAAAATTTTTATTAATATCATATATATAATATTATATTAATTATATATATATTAAAAATCAATTATTATAAAATAATTTACATTTTATTAAATTGTTGTTTAACTAATCTATGTTTTAAAGATTTTTGTTGAAATCTAATAAAACAATTTTTGGTTAGATTGTAATTTTTTGTTTTTTAATATGTGTTTTTGAATGAGTAAATGGATTCAACACCTAGAAAAATCCATGGGGCACTAACACTGTGCAGAATTCATAACACAAACCTGTGATTTCAACAAATCTTTACTAGATTTTAAATAAATTTGACCAAAAAATATGCCAAAAAAATTCCAAAACATAGAATAGTTAAATTACAAGTTTTATTAATATTATCAAAAAATTTAATGTTATATTTTTAATTTTAATTTTAATTTTAGAACCCATGCCCTTGTTGACATATATCACAAGCACACTGCAATGGCCGTTTAGCGGGAAATTGATGATATTGAACAAGAGGTTGCAAAAGAAAGGAACAATGTTTCAAACTCAAAGGTTGTGGCACTGGTATCAGAATGGGTCCCTGATCTAGGTATGACTAGAGGTCGACAAAATCATTGTAACACCCTCTCATAGGTATTTAACGCCCTAGGTCAGATAATAACAAAAAATGATGAAATTTAAATTAACAGTGAATTCATAACCGAAATTTAACAATTCACAGAAGCTCTAAGTTTGGAAAATTAATAGAATTTTAATGAAATTTATACTCAGAATATCTAGAGAAGATAAAATTCAACCATTTGTTTGCAGGTACTTACCTAAACTTTCGTTTGAAGTTGTTTCACGATTGTTGTTGCCCCAAATTTGCTCCCATTACTAAAAAGACCAAATCCACTGATTTAACGCCCTAAACTTTCATTTGAAGTTGTTTCCGGACTATTTTTGCCCCAAATTTGCTCCCGTTACCAAAAAGACCAAATCCACCTAACCTATCTGGGATCAATTTCTTTGGTTCTTAGACCCAGAAGACTTTGAAATCGAAGTCCTCTAGCCTCCGTGCCCAAAACTCCAAGAACAGAGGCTCAATTACTCAATTTTACAAATTTCATAGATCTCGGGCTTATTCCTCAAATTTCACAGCCTCCCTTCCTGAAATGCCTTTCCCATCTTATATAGAATCATGTTCTGCCTCCAAACGACGAACCCTTGTTCAATGTTCCTCCAACAAAAGGATAAGCTGAGAAGCTTTAGCTGAAGTCTGAGCAACCATCTGCAATGTTTGACAACAAACTCCTTTTAATAAAACACTTATATCTAATTGTATTGGTTGTTTACGTTATAACTCTCGTGACTTTATATTATGCTCACTTTTGATTCCATAATATATTTTATGGATTCTTTTAAGTTTGTATAGATTGTAGATTATATATTCTCCTTTTAGTTTATATAAACAAATTAATATATTTGTATATTATGTATTGTATTTCCCCTATTCTTTGTATAATACGTATTACATTTAATTTATTTTTGCACCATATATATTATATTCCCTTTTATTTTGTGCAATACATTATGTTTCCCCTTTATTTTGTATAGTTATATATAATATGATAGTGGTACATACATTAAGTACCTCACTCAATATATTTAATATTTATGTAAGTTAGGTATTCACTTAAAACTTTCAATAATTAATTCGTTTATCTTTTTCTTGCAATTTTCATAATAAGTTAATATGTATGCTAGCGCAGTGCATGTGATGCATGAGTATGTAGCTATCATATGCATGCTTCGTATACATGTTAATATTCCTATGCTGCCTATAATTTGAGATGACTATTACAGGTCTACCCAAAGTAACCATGCCAACCAGGGTAAACATGAGGAGAGATTCTACTACAATCAGATTCAACCTCCTATGTCACCTTAAGGAAGTGGAATCGACGGAAGATCACATACAGTCATCCAACATCATCAACGGACCCCTCAAAAGACAAGTCAACCACTCAAACAACCCTTAGTCGCTCTCATGCTATGGGCAAGGGAGTGACCAGCGACTCAAAGTCGCTCTCACAGGCCTATTTGCCAATGACTATGGTCCAAAATTGCTAGTTATGTGCCAGTGACTCCGAGATTTGAGCCACTTTTCTAGCCCAGAATCCTGGCCTCTGCCCAAAACTTGTTGTAACTTTCAGAAATCATTAAAAACATGATAACAATGTTGATCAATCAAAATCACCCTTAGGACTAGGCCTGAGCATCCCCAATCGAGACTGACATTTTGTCAAACACTTGGCATCAATGAAATCTATAGGTCTACAATAGAAGACAAAGCATAAATAACCAAAACAACTTATGAAACATAACCATAAGGGTCACCTCCTTCTCCATTGAACTACTACATCATCAATTAGGTCTTGCATCCATCTATTTAACAATTACAAGTTAATATATGAAATAACCATGACATGAACCAGTCATTCAACCATGCTTATAACCAACATAAAACCATATAAATATCAGATATATGACATCCATTAAATCCACATATAAATCGATGCAAAAATTAAGAGAACTTAGCTTTTATTAATCATAGGCAAATCTGATCGAGTTCGAGACTTCCACGTACCACCCGACCATAGACATGGTTGAACCAAATCTCTCTTTCAACCAATCACCCCCATGCCATATTCCATGCATGATGTGGGATCTCATAAAACAACCAATCCAATGTTGGAAATAATACTGAGAGGGGGTGAGGTGAATTAGTATTATCTAATTCTTTTCAATTATACAAACATTTGCAGATCTGACTTGCGTATACCTTCCAGACTTATAATTTAATCTATTCTGTGTGTCAGAACTATATAACAATAAGCAAGAACAAGAAAAATAGAACAGACAGTCACACCAAAGAACACAAGATATAAGGTGGAAACCCAATGTAGGTGAAAACCACCTGCTGCAATATGTCTTTATCTTCTTTCAATTAGAAACTTCTTTTTACAATGATTCTATACTAGTGCAGTCTTATACCGGTACGTAGGCTTCAACCTGCAGAAGGCTACAACCTTCTCTCGTTCTCCAGACTCTCCTAGAAGGGAGCTACAACCCCCTTAGCTTTTGTACTAGTTGAGGTACTAGTACGTAGGTGTTGACCTACTGAAGGCTTCAACCTTCTCTTTTCTTCCAGGGACCATGTTTCATAAATTTTCAGACTGGATCCATGAATATCAATCAAACATCAAATAGATTTGCAATCAACCAACTTCCT
This sequence comes from Pinus taeda, assembly GCA_000404065.3. Taxonomy (NCBI): domain Eukaryota; kingdom Viridiplantae; phylum Streptophyta; class Pinopsida; order Pinales; family Pinaceae; genus Pinus; species Pinus taeda. The sequence continues at coordinate 67,122 of APFE030201664.1, forward strand.
TGTACACAAACTGAATCAATAATTTCTCAGCACACCACAACCAGACATTAATTCAGAACCCTTAACATAGCAGTAATAAATAAAAGCAGCTAAAACATATTTCAAGAAAAGTCTGCAACTTCACCAATAGAAACCTGCGGGTATCCGCACTTCCGCTGTGTCTCACCTGCGCACCTCCGCACCTACGTTGTGTCTAGCCTGCGGACCTCCACACCTGCACTGTGTCTTGAATGCGCACCTCCGCACCTGCTCTGTGTCTAGCCTGCGCACCTCCGCACCTGCGTTGTTTCTAGCCTGCAGACCTCTGGGTATAGATAATTTATCAGTGTTCAATTATACCCCAGACTATCAGAATTTCAGATCTGATCATGCGCCAAAGAGATCTCGACCCATCAGTAGATCCATCTTGTAATGCTCAGGTTTCTCCTTGATTCAGGTCCAACTATAACTCACCAACTGATCACAAGTATTTTAGATCTTGCTCTTCTTAAGATATTTAACACGTCTATCTTCAGCCAAATGATCTCCTTTCCTTTTTATAGGCTAGGCCTTACTCAAACCATGGTCCAAAACCATAGAGATCTAGAGATCCAATACTAGGGACCCAAAACCTGGGTTCAATACTTTAGATGCAAAACCACGGACCAAAACCATAGGATCAAAAATGTCGGACTAAATACCATGGACCAACCATAAGATTTCCCACATGCGCACGTTTTTCTCTTCATGAAAGTCCGTGTACTTTAGGTCCGCACTTTTGTTTGGAACACTTGCGAACATGTTCTCACCTTTTGAACGATACACCTGTGAAACCTGCCGATGACCGTAGCTTTGTGAACAGGAGCCTGCGAGTCTCTCATTTTCTACTATTTTGAGAACCAGAACTTGTGATTTGCTACTTGAGTGAGTTGCCATCAAGGACAACACTTATGTCATCGAGCCAATACCTGTGCCATAATGCCAACATCCAAGAACAACCAAGGGAATCCATAGGTTAAACCACCTCCACCCTCATCAAACCGTATCACACCAAAACCAGTGCTCTGATCACAACCGAACAGAACTTGGAATGCCATCTGAAATCCATCACTATCCTTGAGGAATTTTTCATCTCCCTATCTTTTAGGCTTTATCACAATCCAAACCTGGATTAATGGGCCCTAAATCGAGACTTCTCCCTCAGCCTTTACCATGTATCCCACCAAAATAGGTCAAAGGATTCCTAGGAATTTGGGAATGAACCTTGAGACAACCTCCACCCCAGATTCCAAAATCCATCCGACAATTCCAAAGTTCCAAAAGTGAAATAAACATCACAACATACCATGGCATCCGAAAAAAAAATAGGCTAGGTTGAAAACCATTGTCATAACCCAACAAACCCATGCTAGCGACAGCAAGAGAACCATACACCAACATGAAAAGCCATGCATTTCCAAACCATCAAGGAAATCACACATGCAAAAAGTTACCTGCAAGTATTCCTGTTGAAGTTGCTTGAGCCTGCTTTCCCTTCATTGATCCTTGCTTGTTTTTCCTTTCCTTTCCTGGCCTTCCTTTGCCACAAACTAGAGTGCACCAAGAAAACTCTGAGTGACCAAGAGAGTGAGAGAGAGAAAAATAATGAAAGGGCTCCGAACTTGAAAATGAAAAAAGCCATGAATTGATCCTTAGAAGCCTTTTTATGCATGAGGCCTCTAATATCTTCATTTTCCATTATTTTCCTTCAATTTCCTCCTCACATGCAACTTGTGACCTTTTGCCTTCCTTTTCTCCTAATTTCCTTTATTTTCATAAATAAATGTGCCAAAAATGTTTTTTTTTCCTTTTAATGCCTTTGCCTTAGCCTTCGCCAATTTCCTTAGCCAAAACACACATCGAGTGATGCCCACTAGGATATATTTGCCCAACATTCAACTTGGAATAATTGTCCCTTAACCATGGTCTTATTTTTCGTTTATTAACTTTTATTACATGAACTTTTCACCAGGGATGTTACAGAACCCTCCCCCTTGGGGAACATTGTCCTCAGTGTTAGACCACATCAAGACCTTAGCAAAATTGCTAAAAAGAAACCATACTTCCCATGGATCTTTATAACTTAGCTCGTTGCAATATTTACAATGAAGAACCTGCTCAAAATAAAAACATCATGACAACATGACAATATAACAACCATAATAACATGATACCCATACCACTTATTGGAGCTTTATAACTTAACTCATGGTAGTATTTACATCCATATATATACAAATATCAAAACATCAGAAAAAACATATGCCAAACATAAACCAACATCAAACCAAAACTGCTTTGCCTCAACTAGTAAACAATGAAGGATATAGGGCCCACATATGATCTGCCATCTCCCATGTAGCTTCTTTAGGCCCAAATTGCTTCCACTGCACTTTAACTTGCTCTATGGCTCTGTTCCTAAGCATGAGATGTTTCCATTGGAGTATGAACTGAGGCTCCTGCTGGAATTCTCCTTCTTGCTCCACCTGTAATACAGACAATTCAATAACATGATCAACATCCTTTATATACTTCTTAAGGAATGAAATATAGAAAACAACATGGAATTTCACTGTTAGCAGCAATGCAAGTCGATATGCTACTGGTCCAATCCTCTCAAGGATCTCAAAAGGCCCACAATATCGTGGTGCCAACTTGGTACATGAACCAATCCTCAAAGAGATTTTCTTGGGCTTGATGCACAAATACACATGCTCCCCAACTTGAAACTCTTTGAACACCCTGTGTTAATCTGTGTAACTTTTCTGTCTATCATGTGTTGCCTTTAGATTCTTCTTTATAACCTACATTTCCTAGTCCATGTTTGCCAACATGTCCGGTCCAATAAGTACCATATTCACTGAATCACTCCAGCTGATGGGAGTGTTACAACTTCGCCCATGCAGTACCTCGAAAGGACTCATCCTCAATGAATCTTGATAACCATTGTTGTATGCGAACTCAACCAGTGGTAGATACTCTTCCCATTTCCTTTTTTGGTGCATCACATAAATTCTCAACATATATTCCAAGATCCTATTGACCCTATCTGTTTGATCATTTGTTTGTGGATGATAAGTTGTGTTGAAGGCCAATCCCGTACCTAAGCATGCAAATAGATCCTTCCAAAACTTGGAAGTGAACTTTGCATCCATGTCCGACACAATCGTCTTTGGAACACCATGTAGTATCACTATCTCTCTGATGAACACCTGTGCTACCTCACTAGTTGAATATGTAGTCTTTACAGGAATGAAGTGAGCTACCTTGCTAAACCTATCAACCGTGACCATAATAGAATTATGTTGCTTCGTGACCATAATAGAATTATGTTGCTTCACTTTCCTTGGAAGACCTGTGATGAAATCCATGGAAATGACCTCCCATTTCCATTCCGGAATCGCTATAGGATGTAGTAGACCACCTGGATACTTGCACTTTGCCTTTACCTGCTGACAATCTAAGCATCTAACCACGAACTCAACCACTTCTTTCTTTAGATTCGGTCAATAATAGAACTTCTTTACCATCATCAATATCTTCTGATATCCTGGATGACCCAAATATAGTTTCACATGAAACCCCCTCAAGATAAGCTTCTTCAACTCACTGCAATTTGGTACATAGATCCTGCCTTGAAACTTCACCAAGCCATCTGTCATGAGACGATAGTCTACATCCTAATCACTTGTACCTGTACCTACACATGTACCTATACATGTGCGTTGTTGTAACATGTGCATGATCTCCATGTATTTGTCATCCCGCTGACCTGCTCGCAAAACCCTATCATGTAACTTTGTCCCATAAGAGCTTATAGCTACTATATGATTTACCTATACCTTCCTCCTAAGAGCATCTGCAACCCAATTCTCCTTCCCTTTGATGTATCTAATCTCAAAGTCAAACTCACTAAGGGTGGCCAACCATCTAGCTTGCCTGGCATTTAGATTCGGCTGATCAAATAAATATCTCAACCCACTATGATCACTCATCAATGTAAACCTCTTGCCCATAAGATAATGCCTCCACTTATTCAATAAATGTATAATCGTTGCTAGCTCAAGATCATGCGTCAGATAGTTCTGCTCATGCTCATTCAGTTTATGTGACTCATAGCACACTATATGTCCTTCTTACATGAGAAATCCACCAAGTCCCCTTTTGCAAGCATTTGTACACACAACAAACTCCTAGTTCAGATCCACAATCTTTAGCACTAGTGCATGTGTCAACAACTGCTTAAGCTACTCAAAACTATCATCACATTCTGTCATACATTCAAACTTCTTACCTTTCCGCTTCAGTGAAGTGATAGAATATGCATTGTGTGAGAAGTTCTTGATGAACCTCCTATAGTAACCTTCCAATCCCATAAATGATCTCGCCTCATCTACATTCTTAGGAGCTGCCCATTCCATGATGGCCCTTATCTTTTCTAGATCTACTATTATGCCTTCCCTAGAGACAACATGTCCCAACTAATGTACCTCAATATGAAAGAAGCTACACTTTCTAAGCTTAACATACAACTTATGCTCTCTTAGTAATCTCAACACTGCTGCTAAATGTTCGACATGTTCCTCCTCATTCTTAGAATATACCAGTATGTCATCAATGATACAATAACAAACTTGTCCAAATAAGGACGCAACACACTATTCATCAAACACATGAATATAGTTGGAACATTAGTCAAACTGAATGTAACAACAACAAACTCATAATGCCCATACCTGGTCCTGAACACAATCTTGAAGATATCCTCTTCTTGATGCGTACCTAATGGTATCCCGATCTCATGTCGATCTTAGATAACATTGTTGCTCCCTTTATCTGATCAAACAAATCATCAATCCTCGGCAAAGGGTACATGTTCCTGATTGTTACTTTGTTCGGTTGCATGTAATCAATGCGCAATCTAAGAGTACCACCTTTCTTCTTTACGAACAACACTGGTGTGCCACAAGGTGATACACTGGGTCTGATGTATCCTTTATCCAACATTTCCTTTAGTTGCAACTTCAACTCTACCAACTCAAGTGTGCTCATCCAGTAAGGTGCTTTTGATGTTGTAGTTGCCCTTGGCACTAAATTAATAGAAAATTCTACCTCCCTGTAAGGTGGAAACTCTGAAATGCCCTCGAAATACATCCTGAAACTGTTGTAATGCTGATACTTTTTCAACACATATGCATCCTCAACCTCCTTACCCTTGTCAGTGGAAATGTGTACTACAAACTTCACACAAACTTTTCTGTAGCTACGCTTAGCCTGCATAGTGGTAATCATCCTCACTGATGTAGGCTTCTTCTTTCCCTGCAAGTCCTGTTTTCCCCAATATCATCCACACACTCAATGGCCTCGTCAAAGCAATCCACTTTGGTTCTGTGAAGGTATAACCAATCCATACCCAAAATCATACTATACGATCCCAATGATAGTACATTCAAGTGCATTGTTCTAGGCATACGATTTAACTTAAATGCACAAGCTCTTACCCAATGGTGAACTTGCTTCTTTGTACCAGTAGCCAACTGTACCAACCAAGATTCTACATTCAATTATTTTCTCAAACCACACTTATCCATTAGGTCAGGATTAATATAACTATAGTTAGATCCAGGATCAATAAAAATATAAACAACTTGATCACAAAGCTTACCTTCCATCTCAGTGATCGATGCCTAATGATCTGCCTTCTTGTTGTCCACAGCTGCATAAATCCAAGGAATATTATGACCAACATCACCAACTTTATGCGCCTCCTGAGCACTGTAGATGTGGGGTCTACCACCACTCTGATACTGCGGACAATCCCTCTTATGATGATCCTTACCACATATCCAACACTGCAATGGTTCCTTACCACCACCTCTAGCCTGCTACTCTCCATGTCCCCTCTCAGCTGCATTGAATCTTTTGTAAGGAACTACATTATCTTTCTCACTTGCAACTTGAGGTCTCCCTCTCTTTGGTGGTCACTTTCCCTTAGCTTTCACATTTCTTTTCAAGTCTTTCTTTGGCTCAACTTTGTGCTTCGACTGCTCATAACAATGCTTCAACTTTTGGATGGCCTCCTCCAATGATCTAGGCTCATTGATTCAATCCGGTCTCTGTATGTAACTAGAAATCCACTGATGAATCTTTGAACCTTGGCCTTCTCCTCTCTGATGTAAGGCACATATCTCAATAGCTCCAAAAATTTGCTAGTATACTCCTCATCTGTCATAGAACCCATCTGCAACTTATAAAACTCCTTAGCTATGTCATCATAATGCCTCTCAGACAAGTACTTCTTCTTGAAGAGCTTTTTGAATGAATTCCAAGTCAATTCATCCTCATGTATGTTCTTGACATTCTTCATGTCTTCCCGCAAAATATTTTCTTTACCTTTGAGACTAAAAAGGGCTATTATTGCTTTCATGTTTTCTAAGTAATCATGCAATCTAAAGAATTTTTGCATGCCAAGCAACCAAGCCTCCGCGTTCTTCAATTTCTTCATCTCTCCATCAAAGGTAGGTGACAAAGTATCCCCTATCATTCCTCTTGTATGGATGATAACGATGGTGATCATAATGTCTATCAGAACCAGAACTAGAGCAATACCTGTGTCCAGTACCTATCCTATCCGGAGTGTCCAACATCCTGCCATCTCTGATAGTGTCAGATATATCTGACCTATGTATACTATGGTACCTGCTGCCATATGCCCCATTTAGTTATGTCCTCATGTCCATGGTTGATCTGAGGAGCTACCTGTCATTGCAAATCTGACAAACTCTAAATTAATATCGCATTCACATTTGCTTGTTTCTCTTATGCCCGCATGATTTTGTCATTGTCTTCTTTGCAACTCCTTATTTCTTCCTGCGGGCTTCTCAAGGTGTCTGCTAAGTCAGAAGAGTGCCCCACACCACACTACCCATCTTATTCATATGGGGACTCTATGTAGTCTACCACCTTGTTGGCCATTTGATCTCTTTCTTGCAAGGCATACTATGTCAGTTAAACCAAATCACCATAAATCAACGTACCTTAGCATACTTGTGGAGGATACCTTGTCTACAATATCATCAAATTAATGTGATGCATGTACAACGTAACCATAATAACATATAGCCATATATCAGTAAGTGCATCAATGCATAACCATCATACTAACTAGGGTCCAGTCGTCAATTCAAGGCCATATCAACAATGCATGTTATGACCTCATGCATGACAACAACCAATACTCCAGTATACACATTGCCTCATGCAACTATCCACCTGCATAAGAAATGTCAAATCAACTACACATACACATAACCACATGTACTCGAGCATAAGTGACCAATTCTTGTAATCAACCTACAAGAATGATGCATGTAATCAAATAACCAAGAATGCAACCCAACATACAAGAATGTAATCAAGCTACATATAATTGTATAACCAGTCATATACTCATGATGATACATTCCATAAATCGACATCAAGTTACTCATGATAACCTTACAACTACCATGATCAATATGATCCAGTGCAACAAGCACATGGAACGCAAGTGTAAGACCCACACACACAACCGAGATGCATGCATGACAACCACATTCACTGTATCTCTAGCACCAAATATGACCCAAAGAGAGCACAACCATGCTCTAATGCCAATCTGTAACACCCCCTCCTAGGTATACCCAAAGTAACCATGCCAACCAGGGTAAACATGAGGAAAGATGCTACTACAATTAGATTCGACCTCCTATGTCACCTTAAGGGAGTGGAATTGATGGAAAATCACATATAATCATCCAACATCATCAAAAGACCCCTCAGAAGACAAGTCAGCCATACAGACAGCTTATCCCTGGGTCCCACTGCTATTTTGCAGCTCTTAGCCCTCAATTACTCTCATTCTATGGGAAAGGGAGTGACCAACAACTCAAAGTCACTCTCACAAGCCTGCCTGCCAACGACTGTGGTCCAGAATTGCCAATTTTGTGCCAGCAACTCTGAGATTTGAGCCACTTTTTTAGCCCAAAATCTTGGCCTCTACCCAGAACTTGTTGTAACTTTCAGAAATCATTAAAAACATGATAATAATGTTGATCAATCAAAATCACCCTCAGGACTAGGCCTGAGCATCCCCAACCGGGACTAACGTTCTGTCAAACACTTGGCATCAATGCAATCTACAGGTCTAGGATACAATACAGAGCATAAATGACTAAAACCACTTACGAAGCATAACCAGAAGGGTCACCTCCTTCTCCATTGAACTACTACATCATCAATTAGGTCTTGCATCCATCCATTTAACAATTACAATTAAATATATGAAATAACCATGACATGAACCAGTCATTCAACCATGCTTATAACCAGCATAAAACCATATAAATATCAAAGATATAACAACAATTAAATCCACATATAAATCAGTGCAAAAGTAAGAGAACTTAGCTTTTATTAATCTTAGGTAAATCAAACGAGGTTCGGGACTTCAACGTACCACCTGACCATAGACATGGCTAAACCAAATCTCTCTTTTAGTCAGTCACCCCTGTGCCATATTCCAAGCATGAATGTGGGATCTCATAGAACAACCAATCCAAGAACAACCAAGGGAATCCAGAGGTTAAACCACCTCCACCCTCATCAAACTGTGATCACACCAAAACCAGTGCTTCGATCACAACTGAACAGAACTTGGAATTCCATTCGGAATCCATCACTATCCTTGAGGAATTTTTTGTCTCCTTGTCTCTCAGGTTTTACCGCAATCCAAACCCGAGTCACTAGGCCCTAAACCGACACTGCTCCCTCAGGATTTACCGTGTATCCCACCAAAACCGGTTAAGGGATTCCTAGGCCTTTGGGAATGAACCTTGAGACCACCTCCACCCTGAATTCTGAAATACATACGACAATTCCAAAGTTCCAAAACCGAAATAAACATCCCAACATACCATGGCATCTGGAAAAAGGCTAGGCTAGGTTGAAAACTAATGTCATAACCTAGCAAAACCATGCCACTAACAACAAGAGAACTATACACCAACATGCAAAGTCATGCATGTCCAAACCAGCTAGGAAATCACACATGCAAAAGGTTACCTGCAAATATTCCTGCTAAAGCTGATTGAGCCTTCTTTCCCTTCCTCGATCCTTGCTTTCTTTTCCTTTCCTTTCCTTTCCTTTCCCTGCCTTTCCTTTGCTCCAAACTAGAGTGCACCAAGAAAAATCTAAGTGACCAAGAGAGTGAGAGTGAGAGAATAATGAGAGAGCTCTAAACTTGAACTTGACAAAAGCCATGAACTAATCCTCAGAAACCTTTTTATGCATGAGGCCTCTAATTTCTTCATTTTCCATTATTTTCCTTCAATTTCCTGCTCACATGCAACCTGTGACCTCTTCCCTTCCTTTTCTCCTAATTTCTTTTATGTTCATAAATAAATGTGCCAAAAATTCATTTTACCCTTTTAATGTCTTTGCCTTAGCCTTTGCCAATTTCCTTATCCAAAACACACATCTTGTGATGCCCTCTAGGATATATTCATGCAACATTCAGCTTGGAATAAGTGTCCCTTAACCGTGGTCTTATTTTTCCTTTATTAAATTTTATTACATGAACTTTTGACCAGGGTTGTTACAATCATTATCTTCACACCATTGACCTCTATTAGCACAACAAGAATCTTCTAGGAAAATTTTTGTTTGAGATAAATGAAAGAAAGGATGAGTTTCTCCTCCACATGGAGGAACTATATATGGATGAGCACATGGAACACATGGATGCAATCGTTCTATGTGTTAACACCCAGGTTGTTCCCTATGACTCCCAAGGGAATACGGCCGGGGTAACCACTAACCAATCTTTGGATTACAGCTTCTAGCCCAGCTGTAATCAGAGAGGGCTCTCTCTGTAAGGTTTGTTTCTATTCTATGGAGATTTTAGGCTAGTTATGAAGTGAAGGTTTGTTTGTTTTGTGTTTGGTTGGGAGGATGTTTTCTGATAGTTTTGAAATGTTCTCTGCAAGTAAATTAATCCATTGGGCAATGGAGTCTGTGGCTGTTGGTTTCTTGAAATCCTGAGTTTGGTGCAGCTGGAATTACAGGGCCTTTGTATATTTCGTGAAACAAACTGTAGATTGTGATAATGGAGTGCAAACAACCAGTGAAAAGCAGTTAAGAATTTTTCACTAAGCTGAGGTATGTGAGAAAGGGATGTATTCCTCAGGAGCAAACTTGAATTCCTAAAACAATAGATCACTGTGATGATATAATGTGAAAGGTAGCAATTAAGAATTACACTTTCATTACCATAACTGAAGAAAAGACATTTATAATAGCTTAGATTGAGTTCAGGGTAATCTGTGATTAAATCCTGGAACTATTCTTTTTCCTTGCTATTAACTATTAAAACATGGGAAAGATGAATGATATATGAAAGATAACAAAAATATATTAAAGAGTTACAAGAGAAACTTATTGAGTCATGAGATACGCAGGAATCCTGCAACATTCAGCTATACACCAGCGAAACATCAAGAGACACAGAGCTTTGGAAATTCCATCATCCTTTGTATTGATTCTCTGAAGATTTATAGTAAAAGAGGAGCAGAATAGATATCAAAAGATTTCTTACATCCAATGTCCAACCCCTGCTAACAAATGCGAGGGGGAATATATAGAAGTCTATTACAAAATATCTCAGGCATTGAGTTATCTGAGAGGGAAAATATCTTCATTAACTCGTACAGAGATTGCAGATGAAAAGTTATTACAATCTTTAATGAACTTTAAAGGCGCTCTTAACTCCTGTCAGAACAATTTTGACCTTTGGAGCTCGCGGAGTCGATTGAGCGCTTTGATATAACTGCTGAATGACGTGTCTGTGCAGCTGTATCTTTCAGTAGCTTCTCGGCCCTGTCACCTGTGACTGCTGATGCTGCTGTGGTGGCCGAATACTTGTGCTGAGTTGGCTCAGCCTCTTTCTGCATACCTGCTGATGTGTCTTTATCTTCCTGTGTATGAAAATTTAAATATTTTCAAAAAGTAAAATTACAATTACTGACTTTGATTTAACAGTAATTCTATCAAATTTTCCCACACATCCGGTGTGGGCAATAGATGCTTCAAAATTGACCCCATGGTCTCATCGGCCTTTGTATGTTTGTAAAAATGGGGAGGCTCATCAAACAAATGTGTGATTTCATTCATAATAAAAAATAGACTTTCTACCTTGTTGAAGAGGGTCTGCCCTGTTATTGGTCCTGTTTCTGTTGATGAACTTGCTGCCTCTGAAATCTGATTTAGTGCAAAAGTGTTTACTCTCTTAGCATATTTCTCATGTGAGAGCAGCTTTCTTAATGGCTCCAGTAGGCTAGGCAGACCCCTGTTTTGCAATGCCATAAACCTGTTCTGAAACTTATTGATGTCTGCTTGCATGTCCTGTGTTCTTCTTTCCAGGGTCTAAATCAGGTTTCTCAATGTCAGGACCCTTTTTATCAGTGAGATGGTCTCTGTCCTGTTTCCAATTCCCATTTTGATGAGCTGGGAGCTTGTTCTGTAGTTTAGCACATTTATCATTCTAGTGGAAAACTCAGGCATACTGCCTAGAGATGCCCTTGCTCGTTGTATCTCTCTATGTGCTTTTCCAATGAGCGTTATTTGCTCATGGATGGCCTCAATATACTCCCACTGATCTGTGATAGACTGGCCAATATTGCCCCATACGACCCTCTTGAGCTCAGATGTGACTTTATCTAATGTGAGCTCTTTCTCTAGCTCAGTTATCCTTTTCTTGAGGGCTTTTACCTCCCTCTCTCTTTCAGCCACATTCTGTTTGGACTTGTCATATTTTTCATTTATTTTTGCTAGACTGTCCTTGGCTTAATTTAGCTCAGACATCTGTGACTCCAAAACTTGAATTTCATTCCTCAGCTTTTGCATATCAAGGCTTTCAGCCTGCTCTGTTGTTGGTGCTGAGGTGGATGGCTCTGCCTGCTATACCTGCTAGCTGGGAGGGTCAGTGGCTTGAGGGATTTCCTCAAGATTTATTGTTTCTAGAGGTGGCTGAGAGGTTTGCCCTGCCTCCTTTTGCTGTAATGCTGCCTGTAAGGTAGCCTCTGATTCCTGCAGCTTTTCTTGAGTATGGATGAGCTCTTTGTATAATGTCATGAGCAGAGCAGCTGCATCCTTCTCTTGCCTGAGCTGGGCAACCTCTTCTGTTTGTGGATGAAGAGTTGCTGGGATTTTTAACATCTTTTTTAATGCTGCCATATCAGCATCCCTTAGCTTCAGGATTTCTTGCACAGCTTTGACATCTTTAGGATCATGCCCAAGCTCTATTATAATTTCTTCCAGAGCTTTGATCCTATTGTCCTTAGCTTGAGAGGAAGCCCTTTCCAACTCAAGCTATGCAGCAGTGTTATTCAGGCTATTCTGCAGCCTGTAGTTTACTAGGGTCTTGTCTGCCAATTGGCAATAGACCATCTCACCCGTTTTTTTTTTGCAGCTCTATTTGATGTCCATTGGGTGGATGTCTTTTGACAGGACCTCCAGGTTGGTCCTGATGTAATCTGCAGCTGATTGTGGTTGCTGCACTGTTGGTGTAAAATGGCTCATGATCATTTTTCCTTCATGTGCATCATATGCAGACATGAACCTTTGCTAGTTTGTAGGATCCATCTTCAATAGGTGATTCTAAAGTTGCAGCTTTAATGTTTCATTTCTGCTCTTGATATCCTTAAACTGCTGCTTAATGCTTTTCTCACCTCCCCTCGTTTGTCCTTAGGAGCTCACTTCTCCTACTGTTGCCCTGTCTTGCTCCTGTTGGAAGGAGCTGGCTGAGACCTCCATGCTGGGCATTTCTTCTTCAGAGAAGGGATTTAGTCTTTGCCTCTTTTCTGGTGATGCGGTAAGGGGAGTTTCCCTATCTCTTTTTCTATTTACGTCCTCCCTTTGAGGGGTTTGGAGGACGGAGGAGTCAATCCTTGAATCTTGCCTTGGGGGTGCCATTTGTGCTGGCTGCTGCTAGGTGGCCATTGTGGCCTCTGCTGTTTGTTCCCCCTGTACCTGTTGGTCCTTTTGCTGTTGTTCCTGTTGGGGTGGCTGCACCTGTCCCTGTTGTGCCTGTGGCTCTTCCATGTCCTTCTCCTTGCCTTTGCTCTGAGCTTGGCCTGTGGTTTCTACTGCCTCTTGATGTGCTGTAGATGATGAGGCAGCTGCTCCTGCTTGAGGCTTTGACAGAGCAAATACCTGTGGAGGAGATTCCAAGTCAGCCATTTTCAATAGATGCCTTCTAGCTCTTTCATTCAATTCTTCTTGTGTGACTGGTTCCTCCAGTGTGCCCCTTCTCCATTTTGGTTGGTTGGCAAATCTTTCAATGTGGGGCAAGCTCACATGGTCATAGCTAGAGAGCTTGTATTTTAGC